>PVJO010010613.1:0-63418 GCA_004026905.1 Hystrix cristata
CCCTGAGTCTGCCTCGCTGACAGGTCTGCCCACTTGCTTACGGTTTTGTCCCAGCCCTACTCACTACCTCAGTACCATCTGATTCATCAGGTCTGTCATGAAAAAACTAGTGAAACTTTTGTGGCTTCACCAAAAAGCAAAACAAAACAAAAATGGGGGTACCCTAGGATGATTTTCAGCATAGTTACAAATCTGGCGGAGGTCACACATGCATATGTGTTATATAAGCTTACGTGAATAAATCCAGAAGGTCACATGACTCGTTAACAACCGTGAAAAAGTTACTCTGAGATGTTGAGGCCCTGTATCTTCACTGTACTGATGTGTGATATAATGAACTAAGGGAGCTGTAGTTTACACAAAACAAGTTATGATTGCTGGTGGGAAAGTAAACACAGTCTGTTGTGAAGATATGAAGAATGCTGCTGCTTATGAGCCCTGCCTAGATTAGATATTGGGCTGGTGTGCGCAAGCTCGGGCAGCAAGCATTTGTGAGCTACTACAAGAACAGTGGGCACTTAGGGAGGGTAGAGCAGGGATCAGAAAGGGGGACTTTGCTTCCTATAGATTGCCCTTCATTCAGAACTGCCTAGCAGTGATTTAGAAATCGGACCCAAAATTACACAGGGCAGTAGTTTCTGTAGGTTGCAATTACACTTCTGGATCATGCAGTGGTTCCCTATGAAGACGTTCAGATTCTCCTAGTTAGAAGAAGCAGAGTCCAGCACCTGGCAAAGCACGTGGCTCCTGGAAAGTGCTTCCTTGTGCTCTGGCTGGCTGAACTGAGGGCATCTCCAGATCTCCAGTTTTTCTCCCAAACACCAATAGATTCTTCTTTAAGTCCCAGGTTTTATCTTTCCTGAGAGGAAAATGCCAAAGGGACAGGCCAGAAGAAGGTATAAGTCCTTTACTTCCCCATTCTCAACATTTCAACAAATAGGGCACTGGCTTTCATTTCACTGCCCTCTTTTGGTCTAAAGTTCTCAAATTCTGATTGGCCTAATGCTCTCCTACCAGATTTAGAAAGCAACAGCTGATCGGGTACAGCTTTGCTCCCCAGGACACCTCCCCCACACTCAGAAGTAAGGGCCAGGTTTCCCCTGGCCTGCTCAGGAATTCTGTCCTCCCAGTAGCTGGCTTCCCCGGGAGTACATAGGCCCCAGCGCTGGCCACACCCAGTCACACTCGCTGATGAAGACCACTCAGCCCTCAGGTGCTGTGCAGAAGAGACCTCCCCATCCTTTCCTGGTCTTCTCTCCTCCTTCAGGGAGATTCAGAGATAGCAGAGGCTTCTCTTATTTCTTCCTCCATGAATGGTTACAGAGGAACCTTGAGATTAAAACCATGTGACTGATTTCTAATATTTCTCCTTCTCCTCCTTCCTCTTCTCCTTTTTCTTCTTCACCTCCTCCTCCCCTCCTATTCCTCTCCTCTCCTCATCCTCCCCATCCCTTTCTTCTTCTTCTTCTCCTCCTTCTTCTTTTTCCTCTTCCTCCTCCTCTACTTCCTTGTCATCTTCCTCCTCCTCCTCTTCTTCTCTTCTTCTTCCTCTTCTTCTTTTCTCATAATCGTACCAAAACTTTGTGTTTCACCTTCAAAGAATCACTTTAAAAGCCCTCATATGTGTTCCAAGAATGTGATCACTATTTCTAATACATCTGTTTTGTTCTGACTTTGAAAGCTAGGACATTCTTTTCAAAGTTGTGTTGGAAGCCCATCGTTGCCCCTTCAGGGTGGATTGCTTTCTTTTTGGAGCAAGCCAAAGGCCCTGGGATCATGTCTGATGAATAGCAGGTGTAATCAAGTTCAGGTCGAAAACAATGCATCTTCATACCCATTAGTTTGTTTTTTCTTGTGTGCTTCCTTCTTTAGTACAAGTGGTTTGCGAGAACAACTATAAGTATATTAGGTAGCAGGATTAAGATCTACCATGTGTGACTACTCTGAAGGGCAATGTTATTTGGGTGTATAACATTCAACACACTCATTTAATCTTATCGCCATATCTTTGGGCACTGCACACTGAGGTCATCGTGAGTGTTTGCTCATCCTCTCACCCAGAACCCTACACTCTCAGAGCCGGGAGGAGGGAATTTGGGGCACAGGTTGCTTTCAGGCAGAACCTTCTCCGCACCCTTCCTCAGGGGCTCCACATCACTTCTAGGGGCAAAGCCTTGGGGCATGCAAAAGAAACAGTCTCTCCAAGTTTCTTCCACCAATACCCCACACCTTCCTCTGGAAAAGCAGAAGATCATCCAGATTACCTTTAAAAGCGTTTATGGCTGGGTTCCTTTCAGCAAAGGCTGTGGAGCCCTGCTGCCATAGTACTTACGGGCTGCCAGTTCCTCCTGATTCTCTTTTGTGACTTGTAACTTCTGCCCCCTCCTGTCTGACTTCCCTGAGATGCCTTCTCCCCTCTTCTCTCACGGGCTTACAACTCCTCCTTGAAGCCACAACAGCACCACTTCCCCCTTTCACATTCTCCTTTCCCTTTCATTCTTTCTTCCTATTCCCATGTTTCTTGGTTTCCTTTTCTTTGTTATCGATGCTGTTTTTATCCATCCCACAAGCTTGAACGCCTTTGAGAAGGAGAGGAATGGGGGAGAGAAGGCAAGCCTGGCGACTTCCCTGGCCCAGCGGGCTGACTCTGCCTGGCATCCCTGACTAGCATTTTAGTCCCTGTCATACTCGTGCCCATCTCCACTTATCCCGTTCATTTCTCATCTCCGTGCTGAAGACTGGAAGAAGGCCTCATCCCTTCCTAATGGTCCATCCCGTAGCTATCCTGACGTCTCACTCCTCAGCCTTCTTCAAGCGCAGTGCCCATCCCATTCAGCCCTGAGGGTCGAGTGCCAAGTGCCCTGGATGCATTGCCAGCCCTGCTGCCTCCTGTAATCTCCGTGGAGTGCTTGTATGTCCAGGGTTGTTCCAGGAATGCCACAGTTCTGTACAGGACAGGCAACACTGCCCACTCAACTCAGCGCTCAGGGCACCTTCTAGAACCAAAGTTAGGCCAGAGCCTCATGTTTCAGAGATATGGGACGGTGACCTAGATCACAAGCATTTCTGGAATGAGGATTGTTTGTTTTTGTTTTTGTTTTTGTTTGGTTTGGTTCTTTGAGACAGAGTCTTGCTACGCATTCCAGCCTGGCCTTGAACTCGTGATGATTCTTCTGCCTCAGTCTCCCAAGTACTGGGATTGTAGGCATTTGCCACCACGCCCAGCTAAGGTTTTGTTTTTAGACATTTATAAATCTACTGAAATGTGTGAAATATTAAGTGGCTTGTGTCTGGATAGAGACAGATGATGATAAATTTCCCAGAAGAATTTTCCCAGCAAAATTCTGGAAAAGGAATGCCATATCCCTGGGCTTGATCCAGCATAATCACACACCCCTGTGTTCTTTCTAGAAGTCAGATTCGCTTCTTTCTCAGGACTGAAAGTCTTTCTGTCCAAGTGTGAGAGAATTGGGGGAACTTTGATTTCCTTTATTATCTGTTGTCTTCTAAGTCACACATTTAATTTGCTGTCTTTTTCCAGCTTTCCCTCTGGTCACTTTATTATAGATAGCTAAGTTAGGTAGGAACATTATAAGCAGTCAGACAGGGCTTGGCCCTCAATGGAGTCAATATACAAGAGTATACACTACAACTATGACTGGAGGCGCATCCATTGAAGGTCAGGCCTCGAGATAAGGCCGAGGGATAAACAATGAACTGAAGATTACACTCATCTGATCTGATAAAGTCTAGGTCACCCAGGTGGGTGACTAAAACCTCCAGATCCACCCCATCCTGGAATGTCTTTATTCCTTCCATGTCCATTTGCTACATGACCTTCTTCCCCATTGGATCAATATTACCTAAGCAGCTACATTTGTAATATTCTTGGTTAATCATAATTTTGACCCATGTTGTACTCACTTCGTGATTTTGCTCTATAAACTTCCCCTGAAAAGTGAGCTCATTGGCAACCCCCTCGGGTCCCCTCCTGTCTCTCAGGAGCTCTCTTTCTCTCTCTCAATAAAATTCCTACTCTTAACCTCCTTTGTTCCTTAGAATTCATTCTTTGATTTCAGGGAAAACAAACTCAGTGTAACTGACATCTAGCAGGCTGGGAGTTATATTTTTTCCCCTATATCAACTCGAGGATTAAAAAAAAAAAAAAAGGAAGGAAAGAGCTTCTGCCCCCTTGAGAAAATTTAAAATATCAGTTATTTTGTAGAGCAAATATTTCCATTTTATGGACATTGGTTCATTATACTATTTCTCTTCCTCTTATACACCTAGAAGTAATTTTATTAAGAAAAAGATTTTATACTTTAAATTCATTTTTGGATGAACTTACTTTTATTCCACACACACAAGAAAACTAAACTGATTAAATAAAATCTTTTCACCGTGATTGTCTTCTGCTGCTATTTTCTTCTTCTCACTAACAGTGAAAATCTTTTGTTAATTAAGTCCCATTATAACATCACAAAGCTTCTGGGGGCCAAAAGGTAGCCGTCCTGGCCACGTGTAGCCGTCATTATCTGACAAGCCTCTTGCTAAATAATGAGGGCCTGCGAGCAGGTGGAAATCCCTGTTCTCTGAGTTTATGAGGTAGAATGATGATGATGGAAATGTTATGCCTTTTGTTTTGTAAGTCTGTGGGTTTATTTGCAGAGTCTGTCTTTCAACTCAGCTGTAGTTAATCTCCTCTTTTTCCCATGGCACGACTCCCTGTGCCTACTTGGGTGGTTTCCCAATCTCACCCCTGCTGTGAGGATGGCAGCTGCACCTTCTCCCTGGTCACCTTCTTTCTTTCATCTTGCATTGCAAGAAACGGCCAGAAACCAAGGGTAGGAATAGGTCATCTCCTCTTCCCAGAGGAAAACAGGATTGGCTCTGTTCCTTTTCCTCTGCCTAGATGGTCTTCCCTCCCTTCTAATTAAAGATTTGAAAAGGGATGTGAGTGTGCACCTGTGTCTGGGGGCTTCTGTAATTAGGTTTGAGAACGTAAGAGGAAGATCATCCAGCAACAGTTTGTGCATCGGTGGCTTGCGCTGGGCCTGTATGCGGGAAGGTGGAGAACGGGCTGCAGATGTGCTAATTACTTGAAGAGTCGCTGCACTTTCAGCTTTCATAAACATAATGGGGTCTGGGAACATGATCGATTCTATGTGTTCTTTAGAAGTTCTCAAGATTTCTCACTTAGAAAATGGTGTGTGTAGATTTAGGTACTAAGTTTTTTTTTTTTTTCTAATACTGATGGATCTAATTTTGCCGACTAGACTGCAGTGAACAACACTCATTGTGACGGTGAGTGGCATTTACATTGGAAAGAGCCATAAGCCTGTCACCTGGGGAAAGAGTCTCTCCTTAATTTTTGCTCTTTATAAGCATGATGCAATCAGCATTTCCTAATATTGGGGAAATCCTCTCACCTCAGTGTTCCTATGTAATTGTGTCACATAATGGGAAATCGTAATGGGCAATTTGGTTCTGTAATTCAGTTTGCAAAGCATGCAAACATAACATAACTAGGTTAAATGCAAATAGGCATTGTACTAAGGTACAGAAAACAGGGGGGAACTATGCTGTCTACAAACTTAGGAACAGCATGAATTCTATTCCTCCTGTGCCTCAAAATGTAGTTTATTCAAGTTATTTATTCTCTAATTTCATCATGTCCTGCTCACTCAGGTACATTATCTGTGTATGAACACACACGTATCCTTACTGCGTGTATTTACAAATTTCTCATTGTAATAAGTAAGCTGCAAGTATAGCATGTTCTTCAGGAGTTCTCATGGATGTACTCATTTTAATAATATGCAGTGTTTTAATACAGAGACCATGACGTACAAGACACCACATCTAAGTGTACTTCGAATTCTTCAAAGCCTTTTTGTTATTGTTTGAAACTTTTTCCTTTGGTTCAATTTGTTCATTATTTAGAGGTCTGCCTTTCTTTTCTTTTCTTTTCTTTTTTTTTTTTGTGCTGGGGATCAAACTCAGGGCCTTGTGCTTGCAAGGCAAGCACTCTAACCACTGAGCTAAATCCCCAGCCTAGGTCTGCCTTTCTGTGTTTAATGTATTCTCAAAACAAGTGGTGGGTACACTATATTCACATATGTACATTCTACAGAAATTAAGGAGATCCTACTGGTCCTAATTATTTTAATAGTTTGGGGTGGTTTTTGTTTTCATTTTTTATGAATGATTTTTTTTCTAGTACAGTGTGTCATGGGCCTGAGTAAGAGTCAATATGATTTCTAAATCTTAACATATCAGGACAAAGAAACTCTCCTATTCATGCTATAAAAAGCATGCCTGTAGTTTTAATAAAGAACGGAATCTGTGTGAGCTGTGTAACTTGATCAACTCTCCGAGCTGAGCCACCTCTGCCTGGAGGCCCCTCTCACCAGCCGCCTACTGCCATCGTGGCAGCCAGCGCAGGCAGCCGGGGGCTCAGGACTTAGCACAGGAGCAGGTTCCCCTCGGAGCGTCTGTCTTCCCGACCCTCCTGTCGGTGGGGACCACAGAGGGGCAGCACACTGCAGGGAAGGGTTGTGAGATTTGATCAGAGCGTAGGAAGTGTCTGCTCTGGGTCGTCCTGGGCTAGTCTCTCCTCTAGGGTCTCCTTCGTGGTCAGCTTGTCACATCCCTCTAACTGTCCATTGAATCTGGACTCCTGCTCCTGTTGGCTGTTTGTGACTCCAGTTCGGAGGTCATGACTGTTTCTGGTTTTTCATCCTGCCCTAATCACTGCTCCGTGGTCTCTGTTCTCTCCCCAGAACTTAGTGATCCTGACAAAGGCAGCCTGGTTCTCAATGAGAACAGTTCGGCAAGGGGAAGAAAAGCTGTCCCGTGCTGGTGTTCTCTGCAGCAGGGCAAGGCCGATGAGGAAGGCCTGGGGACGGCTCTTAGGGAGCTGAGGGGTGCAGGCCCCCAGCCCCTCTCACTGTCTGCCCTTGGTTTGCTTACGAATAAGCTCTGAAGATATGAACCTTTCTATTTGCCCTCCCTCCAACAAAACCATTTCCAAGCTCACATCTCCCCCCTCTTCACCAACACAGGTCCAAGTGGGTGAGGGCTGTTCTCAAGTGTCCTTACAGGAAACCCACCTACGAGTGCTCTCTCTCCCCCAGCGTGTCAGATGCCTTCTAGCCTGCTGCCCTCTAAAAGACACAAACCCCGAAACCCAGTTTCCCCTGCTAGGTTGTTCTCATTATAGTTTTGTAAGTGGTGCTGCCTGAAGGAGTCCTGACATGAATGCTGTATTTTCTTCTATCTTTTTTATGTCAAAACTGAACAGATTTTGGCCACCTGAACTCTTTCAGCCCTAGGAAGGAAGTAGGCCGCTCTGTGAGGCAGGGAGTCACCCTCCGCTGGATGGTGGTTGTGCGGTGTGAATGACCAGGCCTCAGGTAGGGACAAGACCAGCCCAGCTGGCATGCGCGTGAAGTTTGCAGCTGATATACCAGTGTGGCCCCCAGTGAACCTGCTTGGGCACATACACTCCTCCTGCCTCATGCCCTATTTCTTAACTGGATCAGAAGCCACAAACTCAGACCTTAGTCCTGGCTTTCCTGCTGGCCAGGTCGGAGCCTTGGGCAAGTCAGTTCATCTTTCTGAACCCAGGAGGGTGGACTAGATTAGGGCCCCATTTTCAGAGCCCTACTCCATCCTGCTTGAGTTATCTATGGGCCTGTGACTTAGCAGAATGGTAGGGTATGACCAGAGCCCCTTCTCATGATCGTGAGAGTCCAGAGCTGGGAGGACCGACTGGGAGTCGGTAGGGAAGAGAGGAACCATGGGAGTTTATATAACAGAGACACAAGGGATGGTCGACTTCAGGGGTCTCGCTCCTAAAAGTTGAAGTGGGAAAATATTTCTTAAGACCAGAAGAGGGTTGGTTTTCTGGGGCAAGTTAGATTTTCCTACATATAAGGTAAATCACTGTGAAAGACATCGCTCCTTGGTAAGAATTTTAAATGCCATCACACACAATGAGCGTAGACGGATCTTGCCTTCTGATCTCTAAAAACCTCGATTCATTTTAGTGCTCAATGAACTTACACATTTTCCCATTACCCCTTTCATAAAAAAATCATTTTTTAAGTGGAATTGCTTTTCTCCTTGAACTCTTCACCGAGGTTGATTCGATTTCCATCTAGTAGTAGTTCCTAACTTATAGTTAACCTATAGTGGAAGCAATAAAAAATATTGAAAGATGAAGGCTACTTAAATGAGAAATAGTTCTCTAAATTCCCCTGGGATGGGAGGACTGGAGAAGCCAATCTGACAGTAGCTGTTACAGGTTGTAGAGTAACAGGTTTGACAACAATGTTTCCTTGGCAGCAGTTAATCAGTGAATGCCATTACTTAATAGGGTTATCACTCTTAGCAAAAGCTGCAAATTACAGTTTCTTTCTCTCCAGGCTGAAGATAACATACTTAAAACTTTGCATCTACAAGTAGTATCTCATTAGCAGAAACTGGATTAACAGAAGCACAGTGAAAATGCCGGTTGTGTATAATCCAGGCTGATGTTTCTATCCAAAACTTCTACAGCCATGTCAGCCTTCTCCCCTCTCCACTTCCCCCATCATTTGCTGGTTTGAACCATGTATCAGAAAGACGTAGGAAACCATGTATCAGAAAGACGTAGGAAAAAATGTATCAGAAAGACGTAGGAAAAAGGGCCCTTTTTATCACCAACTGCAAGACTTTTACACTGTCATGTCCGTTAAGAGTTGTTACAGTTTGTGTCTAAATGTCTCCCCGAAGCCTCATGTGGTCAGAGGTGGCTGGATCTAGAGTGTGTGATGCTGGGATTAAGGGTGTGTGATTACTAAATTAAACCACTGATTGGTTTAGCACCACCCTAATCCCAGCAGGCTGGATAAGATATAAGGGGCAGAAAGAAGCTGCTTAGATCCTTTGTGTACCTTGCTGCCTTCTGCCTGTCTGCCTGCCACCCTGCCTTGGAGCCAGCTGATCATGGACTGGAACCTTTACAAACCATGAGCTAAATAAACCTTTCTTCCCCTAACTTTGAGTGTCGAGTATTTTGCCTCGGCAATGAGAGAAAAGTAACTAAGACAAGAGTAAATTCGCAGGCTTGTAAAAACCTACTCCAAATCACTGGCCCCTCCAAGTCCGCCTGCTCAACAGCCTTGAAGGATACTTGCCATGGATTTAGTTATCCTGGAGGGCCACTCTCTTTCAGCCAACCTCCGTTGACCCCTGTGACTCTCACTTGCCATTTCTGACAGGCCTTTTAGAGTAGTCCATGAACTGTGCCTCTCTAACCTCTCATGTCTCCCCACCCTACCCCGTGGCTCATGCTGGTGTTTAAATTCTACGTTCTCCTCTGCCAAACTTCATCCGCATGTGTTTATAACTATCCACTCAGTCCTTTCCTGAGGGAACCTCAGAGAAAGACCAGGTGGCCCTCCTACCAAGATGGCACCACTGGCCCACATGGTGTCACAGTAACTGTATCACACAGCACACAGGAAAAAGCTACAGACCTTCTTGGAGATGGGACAAAAGAAGTGCTCTCCTGGTGACGAATACACGAGAAGTACCTGGGAACCATGAGAATGTGCAATGGTGGCTTTCTCTCTGGTCCTCATCTCCAGAAGGGTTGTGTCTGCGCACACTCCCACTCATGAATGCAAGCCCAGCAGACCTGTGGCTCCATCTCCACAGACTTTCCAGTTCAGTGACTGTTGTTGGTTTTATTTTTTCTTTTTTGGCTCAAAAAGCTCCAGAGGGGATGAATTTAAGATTTTTCTTCTTTCGTGAATGTTGTGTGTACTTACTGACTCTACCTCATTCCAGTTGTGGATGCCATTTTCCCTTTCTCCCACCCCTCCCAGGCAACACCCTCTAGGCCCCAGCATTTCTTAGACTTCCATATAATTTCCCCCGAGAGGGACTCTGTGTTCTCTGGCTGAGTTATCCTTTACATATTTCCAGTCGAACCCTTTTCTCCTTTTGGTTGTACCTCTGCATCCTTCCTCCCCTTGGCTCCTGAAGTAATGTTTCTCAGTGTTTTATTTCCTCCTGCCTCCTCCACTCCCACCCCCAGTGAGAACATCTCTGTGGATGTCTTACAGCCTTACATTTTCCACCAGAAAACACATTTCCAAGGGCCTTAGTGACTTGTGAAAATTCCTTCCAAACCTGTCTCCTGGAAACAGGATGTCAGATGAAAGATTTCTTCATTAAAATTAGACTTTAAAGAGGCATCCAGTAAAAGTTCCAAAAATCCCCAATGGGCCTCTGTCCGCATCGTGCTGGTCAGGAGGCTGGGAGGGAGGCCCGAGCTTCAGGAAAGAGGTGGGGTACAGGACACCAGGGTTCTGTTCCCCACATTCAGGACACAGAATCCCACTGGGTCCTGGCAGGGAGGCTTGAGTCTGCTGGGATGCCTGTTGACTTGCTATCTACACACTGTGAACGCCGCTTGAAGCAGCTGGTGTGTGAGGGGCTGGAGGTCCTCTTGACCTGCTCTTCTTGGAGAAGGAATGTGATTTATGACCTGAGAAGCTGCTCGAGGCTCTGGATGTAATTCCAAGCTGTGATTTCTCATTTGGGCTCCTAATGTTTGATTATGCAGCTGGGCGGTGTCCCCTCTAAAAGACAGCTTTACTGATGTGAGCCAGCTCCCAGCTGGGGGTTTAACTGGACAAGCAGAGTGCAGCCGCAGCCTGGAGGAAACTCCTGGGCTGGGCCTTAGGAAACTCGGGGCCTGGGAAAGCACTTGTCCAACGCTGGATAAAGTGGCGGGGGCAGGGGGCACAGCCGGCCCTCCTGGTGGCTAGGCTTGGTCACAGGTATAGCCCCTCTTGTGGGCACCCGAAGGGAAGGTGTGCATGTGGAGGACAAGTTAGGCAGGTGACTGGGGCAAAGTGGGGCCACCTGGGGCCTGGCAGGAGGCCCATCTGTGAGGCATGTGGTGCTCATGTGGGGACAGAAGGTCAGGTGGTCTGGTCTTCAGGCATGACTCCACCCTTCTGAGGAGAACTGTGGGAAGCTCATCCCATTACTGTACCTGGGTCCTCAGAGGAGCCGCATCCACTGCCAACGGAGCTCCTTCAACTTCAGACCCTTCTGACCTCAGGCTCTGCTCCCTCTACAGAGCTCACGACGGCCCCACCGTTACGGGATGGGGTAGAGACCGGCAGTCTTCTCCAGGTTCTTATTAGTCCCCATCAATGAACTGGTGGAGGAGAAAGATCACTGTTTATTTTAGGGCAAAAATAAGAAAAAGAAAAAGCACAAAAGAAGTGCTAGGGAGAAAAGGGTGAAGGAAAAAGAGAAGAAATGTCTTGCAAGCAGAACGGACCACTGTGAGGACAAGAGGGCAGCAGCCCCCGAGTCAATCGCCGCGTCCTTTCACGTCTTCTCTGACAGCTGACCCAGGCGGTCGGTCCCGCTTGCGCTCTGGCTGGAAGATTGGTGTCAGGGGCCAGGCTGGGCGTGTTCTCGAATCTGAAGATTGGCACCGGGCGCCGAGCTTGGCCTGATACGTGTCGGGCTTGGGGGCTGCCTCTCTGTGTCCGTCGTTAGCAAGTCTCCTCAACGGGTGGGTCACGCCTGCCTGCTTGGACCTCGTGGCCACCCTCTCGCCTTCTACTACCCTACTTCGGGCTCAGGCCAGGCCAGACACGGCAGGTCACTCATCAGAGCAGCGACACTGGGCAGAAAACACACCTGGCCTGAATTCCTTCAAGAACTGTACCCCAAAGAGAGAGCGCCAGTCCTTTATAAGACACCCCTTCCTTCTACGTCTCCAGCCTCCACCCATTTCTGAGGGTTCGCCAAGCCACTTCACCTCTCTGGGACTGTTTCTCTCATTTGTTAAACGAGGAGTTAGACGAGGTCTACGCTTTTCAAGGAGCCAAGGGGGACAGAAAGGGATGTCAGGCCCAGTCCCTGTCTCCTACTCCTCTCCACCCAGAGCTACCCCACTTTTAGCTGTTTGTAGGAAAGCTCATACTTTCCCTCTGAAGGTTCAGTACCTGAATCTGTTGAAACAAACTGACAAGAGACGGATTAAAAGGAGAAAAGGCTTACAAACATCAAGCACAAGCTCAGGGCAACCACACAAAATACGAAATTCAAAGAATGACCAGATAGTTGATGCTTAAACACCACCTCATAGGAGAGAAAGAAGAGGGAGCTATAGTCACTTTTAGAGATGGAGTAAGTGGTTATCAGGGGACATTAACAGGCCTGAAGAACAGACAGTGGCCTGGGCCGGAGCTCCCCGGGGACTGGGATCACTCGCCAAGCTGGTCCTCCTTCCTGTGATACGCATGTTTCCCTGGGCTGATGTCTGGGGAAGAGGTTCGCAACCACTGAACAGCTCCAGGAGGATCTGGCCTTTAGGAAGAGAGAGACGCTTCCAAGAAATCATCTCCCTGAACTTTGGGACCAAAAAAAGGTTTGAGAGACAGAAAGCCAGAGACCTCGAGGCTGCTGCTTTAGTTTAGAATATCTAAGTTCCATACTTTGGGATGTCATCTTATCAGCCCCAACAATCTTTCTTTGAGACAGGGTCTTGCTATGTAGTTCAGGCTGGCCTGGGACTCACTATGTAGCCCAGACAGGCTTTGAACTTGTGGCAATTCTTCTGCCTCGGCTGTACCACTGTGCCCAGCTCCTTGACAACTTGTTATATTGGGGTATATGACTGTGTTTGAAGAAAGGAATCTGCTGTTTTAGAAATTGTCTTGGAAATCACTGGTTTTAGGGTACCCTTCCAAATTTGTCATTCTGTCCTTTTAATAATCACAAGTATTATTGCAAGTACTCCTCCAAGGAGTATCACCAGGGTGATGAATCATCATCATAAGATAGGCTTGTATTTTTGTCCAGAGAGGTCACGTAAAATGAGAGTCGAATTATCCGGGCCCTTTTGCCCCTGCTTGGAGCTTGCAGGGAAGGCTTTAATACCCCTTCATCCTCTAGCAGCAGGAAGGTTCTTCAAGCAGACTCAAGCCTCCAAGCTCCATGAAAACCCTTTGTACAAAGCCCGGAGAAATATTTCTTATTAATCGCTTTGACAAATGGCCACCAGACTCGCCGATGGGGATGGGCTAGCTGTGGCCCAGGTGTAGTTGATTTGGTTCTTGGTGTCATCTGTAGAAGGTCAAGTGACTTTGCAAGGCAGCACTCAGATCCTCACAAGGAGATGACTTGTCTCCAAACAGTTAGAAGTACAAAGGGCAGCCCGGGTAGAATGGCAAGAACAGTGAATGATTATTCCAGAAAATTAAACATTGTAAGGATGAGAAAGTTCCAAATGGTTACTAAAATACAGGTAGAAATGGGCCACAGGGAAAGAATCTTGAAAGATGAGACTATGCAGTCAGGGAGACCAGGGTTCACATCCTGTCCTCTCTAGGACCCGTGACTTGGAGCAAGTGGCAGCCTCTCTAAGCTTCAGTCTGCTCACCTGAAACAGGGACGTGACAATCAGGAGTGGCTTGAACAGTGAGAGGAAGTTAACAGACCCAAGACCCCAGCCATCTCCTCTTTTCCTCATCTCTCCAGGCTGCAGAGAGCTCACCAGCTCCAGGAGTCTGGCCTGTGAGACAAGCAGAGCGCTCTCTGCCCTGGCATTAGGGGCAGGACAGATTCCCAAGAAAGACAGGAAAAGCCACCAGGAGAGGCCTTATCTTTCTGGATCCACATTCAGGCCAGCTTTTCCCTCGAACTGGTTACCTAGGTAACCTCCTGCTCAGATTCACCCACCAAAGAAGAAGCAGAGTAGGCTAGGGACAGCCTCCTGGCGGTTGTTCACGGGCCTAGATAGGACACACAAAGAAGACAGTCAAAAGGTCTGTTTAACGAGACGATGTCTTACTCCTGCAGAGGGTGTATGAGGTGCACAGCTTAGAGTTGAAACCATTCCTGAGACACTGGAGTTACCATGACAATTACTTATTCTTACAACTTTCCTTTTAGAATCCGTTTGCTGTGTTCTGCCTCATCCAGAGAGTCCAGGAGGGAGCAGTTCTCCGTTATGAATATAGCAAGAAGGCCAAGCACAGGGATCTGGGAGGCAGACTTCTACGGTTTGATTTTTTTGTTGTTGTTTGAGACAGAATCTCACTCTGTATCCCAGGCTGGCCTCAAACTTGCTGCAATTCTCCTGCCTCAGCCTCCTGAGTGCTGTGATTACAAGTGTGTGCCATCTCGCCCAGCCTAAAATTTGATTTTTGACCCTGTAATGTCCTGGAGTGTCCTTGTCTTTGGACAAGTTACTGCATATCTTCACATCCTCATCTGTAAACAGAGATACTAGAGAAAGCCTGTCTCATAGGATTGTTGTAGGTTTTTAACAGGGTCATGTGTCTGCAATACCTGCCATATAATGAGTAACTGTCTGAGAATAAGCCGTGCAAGTTACTATGAAACAAAACCAAAAGTACCAGCAGCTCAGTAGAAGACTAACATCTCATTTATATCACACACCAGTGGGGGTCAGATCCAGACTCCTCCCATTTTGTATCGCCCCGTCTCAACATATGCCCCCTCCAGTTGCTATGGAAGGAAAAGAAAGACAAGAAGGATTGAGAGGATTGTGCCGAGTCTGGAAACTGCATGTATGGCTTGGCCTGCATCGACCCGAACCCAATCTAATTGCAGGGGAAGCTGAAAAATAGAATTGTCTTCCTGGGACTGGAAAAAGTTGAATTAGTGAGCATCTAGCCATCTCTTCCATGGCGCACATTAAAGGTTAGCTAATACTAGCGCCGTAACGGTTATTATCTATAGGAATGGGCATGGAGGATGTGGCGATTTAAATGCACAGAGAAAGCTAGACTTCAGAGGAGGAAATCCAACATTAGACAAGGGATGCGCCCTACACCTTCTCCGCTGGACAGCCCCTTGTTGTGTGAGCAGCTCCACTGGAAGCAGGTGGCTGAGTGCTTTCAGCCTTACCTCCTGTGGTCATTCCTACGCGCCTTCTGCCAGAGGCACTCCTGGCCTTTGAGCCATCTAATGGCAGGTAACAGGAGAACAAAGGGGAATCTTGCAGAGTAGGTGGCTAAATGAGAATCATGACCGCTGGCTTCCAGATGAGCCACGTAATGATCAGCTCTGTATCTGGCGATCATGAACATGGGAGGCAGGGAAAGGTAAGACTAATGCGGATCCTGATGAGAGTCAGATGGTGTGAAGGCCCCTTGTCACCCTTCCTGAGATTAAGCTAGCACTGGATTCCCTGCTTCACTGTGTGCGTGTGTGCACACCCACCCACACACACACACACACACACACACACACACACGCATCCTATTGTCCTGTTCCTCTAACACAGAAAGGATGGTTGTTATCCTCAGGAAAGGAGTAAGGGATGGAGGAGGAATACAGAGAAGGGTCAGATAATCTGTATTGTGCCTATTAAAATAAAAGGTATCTGAATTAAATATGGAAAATGCTACATGGACCTCATACTGGTGATTTTTTTTTGTGGTAGCAGAAACATAATCCAGGGCCACATGCATGTTAAGCAAGTGCTATACTCCCAGTCCTAGTTCATAGATGTTTGTCACATTATAGTCTGTACTCATATATCTGAGATATGTTATAATACAAAATTTTAAACATGTTTAAAAGACATTAAGAAACTTCAATTCTGGTCTAGATTCAACTAAATTTGCTCTTTGATAGAAATGAATCCGAGAGATATACACCAACATATATAGAAACGAATCTGAGTGATACACACCAAAATGTAAATGGCGCTTATCTCAGGATGATAGAATTTAAGATGATCTTTGTTTCCATAACTTCTATTGATTTTTAAAAATAATTTCTTGTACTTCTTTATAAAAAATTATTTGAAAAAAACTCGTTCTTTAATCTTAGATAAATCACTCTTCTGAGTCCCTTGTGGTAATGGTAAAGTCGCATTATGCATCAAGGGAAAAAAAATACGTTGAGTCACCATGCTGCTCATGGAACACCTGCTTTGGGCTCTGTCATCGCACAACTTTCTTTTGCACGGAGCATCCAGTGCGACTGACTCGATCCAGTGGTACATTGCATGCCTGGACTCGGTGGGGGGAGGCAGGTACATCACGCAGCAGACAAGCCTCCCCCTCAGAGAAGGCGGGTGCCCCACCTCCTCTTTCACCGAACAATCTCGGTTGCAATGACCTAGACGAATGAGGACTCCCTTAAGATACCGTCTTCTTTAAACGCACCAGGCAATGAACGGAAGGACACCCAGGTGGACACACCTCATTTGTCTGGATTTCACGGTGCCGCTTTCACCACTGTCATGTTTGATATGTTCATCACTCTCCTAGCACAGGAGTTCAGGAATTTTTTTTCTTTTTGAGGAGTCAAGAATCAGACCCGGAGTTTCACACTTGTTGGGCAAATGTTCTACCACTGAGCTCCACCTCCAGCCCCCCAATTTCTTCATACTAACCAGGCTGAGGTCTCTATTGAGGGACCTTCTTGAGGGGCCCCACTTCCTGCCCACCACTGAGTAAGGACAGATTGTCCAGAGACCTGTCAACAGCTGCCACAGCTGTGTCGCCCCGCAGGTGAGATCTGTACACCAAGAACACCAGAACAGCACGCATATCCTCTGCCCTGACCTCGCTCAGCTTGTTTAACCACAAATGTGTCAGGAGACCCAGTTTAGGACAGCTTTAAGCAAAAAGGAGGGAGTTATTTATAACTAATAAAGTTGGAGTGGGGGAGGTGGATCCAGGGACTTGAAGCGTATGTGCAGGACTATCTCCAGGTTGGCATGGCAGCTCTCTCTTTGAGTTGACCTCACTGTGTCTGTCTTCAAACACCTCCTCCAGGGGTGGCACAGAGACAAGGGAAGCGGGCAGTGGACAGGTCCAGACTCATATCCTTCCAGCCCAGGATCTAAGGGGCAAGAAAGGGAATTGTGTACCATCATTGGCACACTGACTCTCTTGGAAGCACTCTAACTGGACACACTCAAGCCTCCTGTCAATCTGGACTAGCCATTAAGGTTGGGGAAGAGGGTTTTATAACTGGCCAGGACTGGGCTGCAGGCAGATTTTGGGAGTGGGGGATGAGGCAGGGTGAAGGGATGTGGCCTCATCAGAATCTATAACGCTGGCATGGAGGAGCAATTCTCTGAAGCAAGAAAACCTTCTGCTACCTGAGGGAAGGAGAAAGGCAGGCTGGGAGACAAAGACCCATGTCCACCCAAGGTAGGTATGGTATAGAGCTCTTATTCGCCCCCAAGTCTCCTAAACACCATGACAGCCTCTCCAGAGAAGTGTGCTCTCTTTCCTTGCCACCACTCCAGTCTCAGAATGCCTGGACACCATGCGAGGTGTGGCAGCAGCCCTGACAGTGCGACGGCAGAGGTTCCTGCAGCTGTTTGGCAGGCTGGGGCAGTCCTCTAAAACTGGCCAGACTCTCCTTCCGAACACCTCTTCCTCTCCTTGCTTCTCGGTTCTTTCACCCATGTCCTTTTTTTCTAGAGGCAATAACCTTCATGCTTATGACCTTCTCTGGTGATAACTATAAAAATATTCCTGGCCTCTTAAGAGCAAAACCTTGTATTTCAGGGGAGAAACAGTGAGTGACAAGAAATTATGTTAATCTCACAATCATATATACAGAAGTTCTAAACAAATCATTAGCAAACAAAATCCAGCAATGTATTGGGTTGCTGATATATGACCATTTTTGACCTATAAAAAACAGTAATTTCATGTAGTGCAGTCTAACAAAACATCCCATTACCAAATTGGGTTTGACTGAGAGATATAAAGAGAGTTTACCATTTCACATTATCATTCTAACATTTCATAGTATCATCTCAGTTAAATGAGGGATTTAAAATAGATGACACAATGATTCAAGATTAAAATTTTTTGAACTGGGAATGGAAAGCAATTATCCTTAACCTGATAAAGAATAGTTCACGAGACTGAAAACTATTCCCTTATAACTGAATCAGTGATGGATGGTGTAAGCTAAATTTCTACCTGCTAGAGAGAGAAATTGTAGTTGATGAAGAGAAAGCCTAGAATGAACCATGTAGAGCTGGATTACCATCAAAGGCATCCACGTGAAACTCATATTGAGCTTAGTAAAGATGCAAATAAATAGCTACAGACATAATTATAGATTTGTGCATATATGCAGGAGTATATTACATATATTCTCTGTTCTGTCTGCTGAGAGGCTAAGAAGCAGTAACATCCCAGTCTAATGAGCACACAGATCATCCAGATATTGGTTTCCAATTTCTGTTCTACAAAAATTAAAAGGAACCAAGGTTCCTTGAGAAATGGCCAATTTTAGGAGTAGGGCAGGGAAAATACAACTGGGCTTAGAGCACATTGTTTTACCAGAAAGCAAGCAAATATTTTTTAATAAAAGGGATAGGGCCATGTCAAAGGACCCAGGCGTCAACCTGAAAGAGCTCCAGTGACTGACCTGGGACAATTTGAGCAAAAACATAAATAAGGTAGTAGAGCCCAAAATAGAAAAGAACCCACAAGTCCACGCTGATATAAACAAATTATTGAATACACAAAAAATAGAAAAGACAAGTCTTCCAAACAGAAGAATTTCAGGTAATACATGGGGGTGATGGAAAAGTACAATGAATGTTGAAATTTAAAAATTTTTTACCAAAAGACACATTGACAAATTAATCCCTCTCAATGTATTCTCCCTCATTTGAACACACTTATCCAATCATTCTTGATGCTTTCTGAAGCAGTTCTAGAAATCCTCTTTCATGAATGTTTTTGTGAGGTATGATTTTTACCAAAAAATATGATGAATGATGCTGCCAAGTGCCATCCAATGGAAAGGCGGGCTTGTAAATAGATTATGTTGTGTCATCAGCCACCTTATTCACAGGGGTTTTGCCATATGTGACTTCTGGCTCTTCAAAATGACTGTGAAAGGCCAACGTTTTAAATCAGCTCAGGAAGTCAAGGCAGCCATAATAATGCAGCTAAAGACACCCCTGAAGAAGGATTTCCACAACTGCTTCAGAAAGTGACAAGAACAGTGGGGTAAGTGTGTTGGAAGTGAGGAGTACTTTGAGGGGGATTAATGACAATGTGTCTTTTAGAAGAACTAATGATTCTGAATAAGGTCTAGAGTTTAGCTAACAATTTAGTTTTGACATGAGTACTATGTTATGTAAGGTTTTAGCAATGGTGGAAACTGGGTGAGGACTGAATGGGAATTGTGCGTACTACCTTTGCAACTTTTGTATAAATCTAAGATTATTCCAAAATAAATTTTTTTTAAATTCCCTTAAAATGAAAACAAGTAGAAAACAACCTCAGGATTCTAATTAGCACTGTAAGAAAACATCAAACAAACAAATGAAAAGATTTGTCAGGATCGAAAAGGAAAAACTAAAATGAGTGTTATTTAATATATGATTCTTCAGATAGAAATCCAAAAACAATAGAAAAACTACCAGGAATAATAATCCATTGGTCAATTGCTATCAATACACAGACACACACAAATATTTAGCCATATACTATATGAGCAACAATCACAAAATACAGGTTTTCTTAATGATTCCATTATAATGTCAATAAAATGTATAATTATCTAAGAATAAATCGAATATAAATTTCCCAAGGTCTTTATAAGAAAATTTAAATTTTTGTGTGAGAAAGTTGTAAAAGAAATTAAATGAATAGAAGGATGCACCATGTTCATGGATGGTGAAACTCTACATCAGAAAGATGTCGATTTTCCACAGATTTATATATGTTTTAGTAAAATTTCCATCAAAATCCCATCAGAAATGTTCAGGGGGCATTTTCAGGGCAGGTCACTTCTACCAGGGCAGGCCATCAGGAAGGCCCCACAGAGCCGTGGCCAGTAGTGACAGCCCCGGCCCTCTTCACTATCACCCCTGTATGATGTGCCTGTGTCCTGGTCCCCATTCACCACAAAGGTGATGAATGGGTGGGTTTGGGGTCAGCCTATGACTAGAATGTATTTTGACATGAGCCGAGTTCTGCGTTTCTAACAGAGACTCAAAAGAGAAAATTAATTCCTCCTATTTCTATTTTCTATGAAGCTCAGAAACCAAAGCCTCATCTGCTTTGGGACCCAGCCAGCCCAGGACATCATGAGTAGCCCCACCAGTGGAAAAAATGCTTTCGCTCAATTCCACGAGTTTATAAATCAATATGCTACTCAGTTATCCCCCGACTTCATCTCATATTTTTCTCCATCACTCCTCCATCAGGGATAATGTCCTACAGGAAAAACTTACATTCTAAAATGTGCGTTTCATCTTCTTCCAATATGGAAAAGCAGGCTCAGTGAAGAAGGAAGAGCAAGCATGCGCTGCCAGCTTTCCACTTGGCCACAAGCCACAGAAAGGCATCCAGGAAGAAGCTAGTTGGAAGATGACTCTATCAGTCTGGATCAGAAGTTTACGGCTGGCAGCTCGCACGGGAGACTCCACGTGAGCTGCTTCGAGAAGGTTCCGCCACTTCTTCCTGCCTCTTGTCTGCCAGAAGCTCCACGACACAGCTCGGGTCAGAAGACGAGCCACAACAACTGCACCCATGTCTACGTAGCACCGCATCATTTGCAAATCAGTTTATTTCATTTGATCCAGCTAACAACCCTGCGACTAGTGCCACTGGGAAAAATGGGGACAATGTTGTTTCACAGTCAGGAAACAAACCCAGACAGCTGCTAAGCAGCTCTCAGCAGACAAGCTAGAACTTACCTTCAGATTTTTTTAAAAAAACAGCCTGTTCTGTGCTGTTCTGTCTCCACACACCCACTACACGGTTGTCTCTCTGATGTTGTCCCTGAATCCCCCACACGCTCCGGCCTCTGCAAGCTGCAGCTCGGGAGTGGTCAGGACGCCTGGCAGCAGCAATCTTACTCATCCAAAGGCAGAGAGAGGCATGTGGTTAGTTCACAGGCAGACCTGAGGGAGGATCTTTTGGTCATTTAATCATCCAGCCTCGACTAAGAGGAAAGGCAGTGTCTCCAAACTAGGAATTTCGAAGAGCAGCCAGAGATCTCCTTCCCTGTGTGCTGGGGCTGTCCTCCCAGCACCCGCCTAGAGAGCCAGCACCTGGCAAGCCCACTGCTGACACCTTGTGGCAAGAAATAGCGTTCGTATCCCGCCCATTTCCTTCTACGGAATGGAATGGAGCAGGGCGCGGCGACGCAGGGCTGGGAACCCCGAACCCGCCTCTGTCCCCGAAGGCTCCTCTGCAGCTCTGCACCCGCCACACTCAGGCCGCGTACGGGCCGGTGTAAGCCCTAGCGGAGTCCGCTGCGTTCCCTCAGGGCTGTGTCACTCCAAGACACGGTGGCAGTCATAGGGCCCTCTAGGTGGCACCTGCTGCCCAAGGCAGGAGTCAGCACACACAGAGCTCTCCGAACCAGGCAAAACAAGGATTTGGTGAAGAAATAGGCGGGAACGGGACACCTACGCAGTGTCTACTTGGGGACCTGTCAGAAGGCAGGTCTCTGGGGACCAGAGACTCTCTGCCAGAGAGAGAGCTTGTGGTGAATGGACTTGTGTGAATACCATGGAGGCAGATGACATTTAAGAGGCAGAATTACCCAGGAACTTGTTCTTCTGTCACCAAGAAATCAATTGGAATCCTAGGGAGACTCCACTAGCAGTAACAGTAAAGGGGTGCCGAGGTCTGGATACAAACTGGTTTAGCAGAAGCATCCAACTGTGGAGTCTTGTCACTGTTTTGAAGTGTGGTGTGCAGTGACTCCAGTTCAAGGTGTTTTTATATTTCTCACAGCAGCCATCAATGTGGCTGTGATTAGCTTAGTTAGCTTCGTAGGAATGAAAAGGCTCTAACTGGAAAACCATCGTTTCCCCGGCACACTAACGAGCCATGGGTCTAAAAGCAGATCATATAACGCTAGGCCTTTGTTTCCCCGCTGAGAAGATGAGCAATTCTGGATTTCTCAGTGTGATTTGTGAACATAAGTGCATCATCATCATACAGTCTTGTCAAAAGAGGCAGACTACAAAGTCACTGGTCCGAGGTCTGGGATCTGAGTTTTCATTTATTTTTCACTCAATTCTTATGCACACCTGTTGTGGAACCACGAAACAAAGCGACATAAATTCTGAGATCTATTTAGCCCTCCTATGCACCAGGCACTGACCCAAGATTTTTTCCCTGGAGGAACCCACAGTCCTGTTGAGAATTGGGGCAGGTGAACAAAAATGTGCAGCCAATGACAGCAAATGGGATGGGAGAAAGGAAGAGAGAGGGGGCAGCTCCGCCTGGGGCATCATCCAAGGGAGCAATGTGGCGTGGAGGGTGGGTCTGCGGGCCCCCTATGTTCACAGAGCGTTGCTGAGGAGGAAGGGGCTCTACAGACCTGAGCAGCATGGGACCTTTGGCTTCTGCCCCAGCCTGGGACCGTGAGCCTTCTGAAACCTGTCTCCGACAGCGAGGCCAGCGCTTGTAAGAGGAGAGGGACGTGCTAAAGATTGCTTGCGGTTTCCATTTGATCCAAAAATGGATCCAAAGCTCCGGTAATCTCACCCTCTCCTTCCAAAGAAGCAAGAGGTCAGATCTGCATGCAGGGAGTTTCTGAGGCCTGCGCCATGTCACCACAGCAGGCATGCAGGAGAGCTGTGGGACCACGAGTCAGGGAGCTTCCCAAAAGCCAGCCCAGAATTTTGTGTCACCAAATTACTTTCTTAATAACAATGAACTTATATTTATTATTTTTACTTAGAAATTAACAAATATTTATTATTTTTCTTTACATCTTCCTTTTCAATTTCCTTGGTTTTCTAACATTTACAACTATTTTCTGTGGCATTTGGGAAAATGTCCAGAAACAACACCTTCAGTTACCTAGTACAGAATCTATTTCTTGTTCTTTTTTTTTTTTTTTTAGGAGCTGGGGATCGAACGCGGGGCCTTGAGCTTGCAAGGCAAGCACTCTAACAGCTGAGCTAAATCCCTAGCCCCTAATTCGTGTCCTTAACTCTACCCTCTCTCTTTTAGGATGGGTTTGGCCTATGCCTCTGATCCAAGCAGCCAGCGTCCTGGTCCCCTCTGTCCAGTGGTCTGGGCTGTCCACTGGGCAGAAGTAAAGTGAGGAGCAAGCCCATCCTGTCCATCTGCTAGTGACAGGCTGGCAAAGGCCTCTAACAGCTTACAAAAGCCAATGGTAAATTTGCCACTTTTAAATATAGATATTATTAAATATTATCCACATTTTAAATTAAGTAAATCATAGTGAAAATCTAGGTACTAAATGCTAAAAGCATATCACTTTTCAATTCTTTTCCTACATTACATTGCTATCTGGGTTCTTTCTTAAGTCTACTCTCTCTGGAGGGTGGAAATGTTATACAATGATGTGGCACCACACATGTCTTGCTAGCTCTAAGTCTAAGGGCATCGT
Organism: Hystrix cristata; assembly: GCA_004026905.1. NCBI lineage: Eukaryota > Metazoa > Chordata > Mammalia > Rodentia > Hystricidae > Hystrix > Hystrix cristata. The sequence continues at coordinate 23,428 of PVJO010010613.1, forward strand.
ATTGATAACCTGAACTCGTCACAGTCAGACTATTTACACTATGGATGTCAACTGGCAGATGCTAGAAATCAGGTCTTGATTTATCATTTTGTTTTTTGTCTTGACTGAAGAAAGCGATGGAACATGTTAATAACGAGGATTCAATTTAAAACTGTATCATATCTGTGACTGTTACATTGTGAATAACACAAAAAGTTGAAGAAATATTGTCCCGGTATTAGAAAATTGTTATCTGGTTTAGGAAAGAAGTCACTCGCGACATTGATAAATGAGCAAACTTCCAACCTATGTCTTGGCGGTTTCACTTTTGTCTTACGCATTAACATGTAAGAAAACATTATTCAACCTTAATGTCAGAAGTATACTCATTCAGCATTTGCCACCAGATACAGTTCCAAGAACTCAGCAAAAACCAACGAAAGCATTCAGTGACAATCAATTGGCTCTATGGAATTTCTACCGGCATTGCATATTTTATTATTATTTGTAAATTGTGTGCCATACGATTTTATAACAGCAAAATTCATAATGAATTTACGTACATGTGTATAAGCACACCCCCACCACCGCAGAGTGCATGCTTAAACACTTACCAGCACACCGTTAATCCTCCCTGAGCTTTACATCTGCGGGCTACTGCGAATATCCACCAAGGTGGCAAATGCTTTGGTTGGTTTAATTGCCACCGGGGCCGCCGAAAGGAAAACTAGACTGAGAGCCCACAAGGACTGAGACTCTCACCTTGACATTGCCACTCACAAGCCACAGGACAGATCCACCTTTCTCCGTGCCTCAGCCTCCTCGTGTGCAAAAATGAGGGTGCTGAACAATATGAGCAATCAAGGCCTGTCCAGCTCGCAAATGTCACAACTCATCTTCAGCACACAGTGTCCTCTGTGAGGCCACAGACTTGTCTAAAAAGCCCGCATTGTTTGGTTACTGTACTTTCAGTAGGGATTACATGAAGGCTGGGTGCGTGTAATGAGTGCTTTTCAAGCCGTGTCCATTTGAGGTGACATAACAAAGGTTTGCCTGTGGGGATGGTGGTGAAATGCCTACAGCAAGGGCGCTGCTGTCCTAGTGTCCCCAGCTCCTGCCCCACTTCCTCCAGATTCAGCCCTTTCTGTTCCACAGAGCAGCTAGGGCTCCGGGTCCCCCCATGTGGTGGGAACTGGGAGACAAGGCAGCTTGACAACTAAAGTGGTGCCTGGCGCAGAATGATGACTAACACGCAGAGAACACTTGAAAGCTCACAGAGCTCCTCTGTAGGCTTCACAATACTGGGCAGGAAACAGTTAAGCAGGGTCCCCGGAGCCTGGACAGCCATTGATTACAGAGTGCAGGAAGTGCAGGCCTCCATCTCTGCCCATCGGGGAAATCCATTTTCAATTCTGACCTCAATAAGGAAGTTATTCTTCCTGCCAAAAGGAGTGGAGTACAACTGTCCCCACCCTCACAGCACAGCAGAACCAAAAGACAGAATACAGACATGAAATGAGGGTGGCCAACAAGACCTGGCCCATGGACAGAGCAAGCAGCTTGATGGAGGCAACCCACACTGAAACTCAGAATAAGTCCAAGAAATGCTATTCAGTGTGAAACAGGAATAACACAGATATGGAGAAAGGTCAGCAGAGCCTGACAGTTGACATACACCGGACTGCATTGCCTGTAGGTTCCTCAGCAAGGAATATGTGGAAGGTATACCAGAAGTCCACCAGACACTTCCATTATGGTATATATGTTTCAACTAAAATAGAAGAGATATATATAGGTACATAAATATATCTGTATATATATTTTTTTCTATCTTTATAAAGTCTCTAATTGAAGAACCACTCTGGAAAGTTGTTTCAGGTTGACAACTGGCCCAGGAAGACCCTGATATTATAGTCAGACTCTTGAATCTGATGCTTAGTGTGAGCAGCCCTGCTCCCTTCCCCTTCCCCTTCCTGGAATGGGGTCTTTAGGCAGCCCGATGCCCTGTAGGTGTAATGTGTGTCTCCATGTTCATATACTCTCAGCTAAGGCCCACCCAGAGAAACAGAAAGCCCCAGGCATTTATATCCAAGGGAATGCAATGAAGGGAGCTGGCTACCAAGTTGACGGAGAGTTGAGAAGCTGGATGGGGACAGTGAGGCAATCCTGAGGATGGAGCCACTCGGAGAGCTGCAATTCCTAAGGGCTTTCCACGGAGGACAGGAGACCTGGAGGGGAGGAAACTGCTGCCGGGAGCTGTCTTAGGCAGAGAGAGAAGGAAAGAAACACCTCCCCAGTCTCTCACTAGCTGAACTGAGCCGGGCTCAGGTCCCCTGCCACACAGAGTGGAGCAGGAAGGTGGGGAATGGATCTGCAGGCAGGCAGGCCTAGAGCCAGCACACTTACTATCTTTCAATCCTGGAAGTAACCCCAAGAGTAGGTTGGGGTTATTACTGATGGAGAAACCAAGCCTCAGAGACATCCCAGACCAGCACAGCCAGTAGCACACAGCAGTGAGTGGTGGAGCTCGGACAGAAGCTTAGCTCATCCATCTGTCTACCCGCACTCTGTCCCTTCTCGTTGTTTGGCCCTGCAGGGCTGTAGGGTGGGCATGTCTACTGAGACAGCACAGCCCTTCCAAACTGGATCCATGGTAGGCGTCCTTAACCTCCTGCTCGTTCCTGCGCCAGGAGCCAGTCAGGGTGCCACATGGTGCTCTGGCAAGAGGGGAAGCCATCATGGTCCAGGACTGCAAGGCAGGGGGGGACTTATGGAGGGTCTTGCCCAACCTCCCTCAGCCTCCATTATAGGCCTCTGCATGCTCTTCAGAAGGACGGAGCAATGGGCCAATGCACTGGCAGTGCCAGCTAATTAGCTAGCCTCCTTCTGTTCCCTGGCAGCCCACTCCTCCAGGACGGGCCGTGTTCTACGTTCCTGATGTCAGACGGCCTGGTTCCTCCTCTCAGTGGGGCTGGTGTTTGGTTGATCCTTCAGGCTCCCATTTGGCTCACAAAACACAAACATCTGCTGGGATTCTGGCTGGCCGGCAGCAGACTTCAGAGCAGAGGAGAAGCGAGGAAAGGGGAAGGAGGACTCAGAGACAGCATTTCTGAGGGAGTTAATTATATACTGTGCGATGGGGAGACTGTATCAAGCCAGATCCCTGATCTGCCCCCCAAAGAAGACAAACAGAAGATGAATTTTCATGGAGTTTTGTTGGAAAGCCCGAGGTAGAGTCTGGGGATGCTTTTCCTCCATTGCTTTGCTTCCTCCAACTGCTCCTTTTCTCACCAGTTGGCTATTATTTTCTAACGCATTTTGATAATTATTTTATCAATCAAGAAAGATAAACAAAAGCCTAAAAATACATCTGAGTGAATGAGTCCCCAGAGCCAACCCATCTTCAGTACTATGAGTTTTTACGTAGATGCTTGGGAGACCGTGTAAGAGCTCCGTTCCTTGCTAATTGCAGGTACAGGAGACCCCACTAACCCTCCTCTGCTGTCCCAGGTCTCTCATCCGGGCAGAAGACCTCAGATGAGTTCAAGAAGCACTAGCTAAAGGCAGTAGCCCCACCACTAAATTTCTTGCCTAGAGCGTTCCCTTTATTAGCATGACTTTCTGCCTTTGACTTTCTTATTAAATCAGCAGGTTGCTGGGTCAGGAGTTGAGGGAGAGCTTCGCATGCCCCCTTGTGAAACAGGAAATGGCAGAGAGTTTGTGCTATCACAACTGTCCAGGACAAAGGGTGCCAGTTCCTCAACGCTTGTGTTTCAAAAGCCAGATGTTGTCCGGCTGTGTCCTGTGAGGGACTGGATGGAAAGCAGCCCCCGACCTCGTGCACACCTCACCGAGGGGCACAGCCTGGCCCTGGGGGAGCTCATAAGCTCTGCTTTGGAAGGAACCCCGCTGAGTCCTAAATCCAGGTGGGTGGATGGAACAAGTATGAGCAGACTCACCCAAGTGATCTGTGGGAAGCCTTTCAGGACCTGGCCTACCCCCACACCTCTCCCCAGTGCCCATTTCCCAGAGTAACAGGAGCCCCTTCCGGGAGGGAGCCTGCATCTTCTTTCCCATCAAGAATAACCCAGGACTAACTCCAGTCACCCTTAGCAGGTACTGTAGGAATATCAGACCTGAAGGAAACCATCCAATTTACAGCTGCTCACGTAAAAGCCATCAGGAGAATCGTGAAGTGATTCTCCATATGGTGCCCTGAAGCTTCCAAAAACTATATGAGAAAGGGCTTGGAAGGAATTCTTTCCTTTTTGGAGACAGGGAAGGTGGAAGCCAAGCATCTGTGGCAACCTGGAAAAGACACTCTTCCTGACACCCTTTCCCCACTGTGTCCCCAGGGGTGGCCTGCAGGATCTGTGTGTGACAGCTGGAGCCGCGGGGTCACAACATTGGCCGCTTAGGCTTTTCCATTAACCAAGCTTATGTTTTCTAGCATAAATGAACTCTACAGTTACATTGTGTGGAGGCTTCAGGACACGTTTGCCAAATGGAAAAACATTTGGAGGTTGGGAAAATATCTTGCACATAAATTACCGAAGGCGCAGAGAATCTAAAAGAGGGATGAAATCAGAAGCCAAGGAAAAGCCGAGAGGATGCCAAAGTAAAAATGGAGAGAGAGACAGAGACAGGGAAGCGAAGTAACGATTTCTCTTAATGACCTGCCTTCAAACCGAAAGGCAAAGTTTCTAAGCTGCGTTTCAGTCTCATAAAAGCCATGTGCGTGAGTATTGGGAAATAGCCTTTAAATGGCTAGATCAAGCCCCATTTTTCATCCTTTCTGAGTGGAGCTCTCCATTGATTATGTTAAGTGCTGGCCACCAGTAAGAAACACAAAAAGCCCATTGTCTTTGACTGTGGCAAAGGCCAGTTACACACTTGTTAATTTCCTGATTTATGACACTGAAGAGATGGAGCTGAAAGGGATGCTTCCTCTCCGTCTCTGCCTGCCTCTTGCCCTCTCGATTTGGTGGTGCTGGTGGTGGTGGAAACTATTAAAACAGAGGCAGACCAGGAAGTTTGTGATAAAGAAAAGCCAGGCTCTCGCCTGACACACAATCTCTCTCTTGGCTTAAGTAAACTTGCTCCTTCAAGGCCTGCCATCAACAGAGTCCGGCTCACGTTTCACCGCTAAATCTGAGTCAACAATCTCTAATCTGGACACTGGGTTCGGAATCCAGGCTCAGGTTGCACTTGGAAGCTGACAGCAGGGACGCAGCAGAGAAAAATACGGCCTTTGTTTCTGGTTTGATCGTCCCCACCAAGCTGAGGTGAGGTCATGTGTCGTTTTCTGTCATCAACAAGATAAAAGTTTGCACCTTTCTGGCCCTGAAATGTCTCTCCTGCTATTTATGTTTAGACCAAGAAGCTCTCTGCCCCTGAACTGGAGGGCCAAGTCTGTGGAGAGCTTAGATTTGGAGTCCTTTTCATCTTTCTGACATTTGATACCGTGACATAGGCAGCCCTTGCAGGGTTGCTATGCAGATATACAATTTCTGAAAAGTTACACCCGGAAAACGAAAACCCTGGGCCGGATTAACATTTCACAAAGAACAGGGATAAAATGTGTAGCAGTTAGGCTAAAAAGCTAAAAAAAAAAGAAGTGAATTAAAGTTTCATGAAAGCAAACTCTTTTTTAAAGGATCAATAAGTGCAAAAGTATCTTATTGCATTCCTGGCTTGTGGTCCTGAGCCCTAATCCAGCTACTGTATGTGGAAGAGGCACCGTGACTCATGTGTTGAAGATGGGAAGAGAGGTCTTGGTTGGGATTTGGGGACATCGGGGAGTGTGAAATTCAAAGGGCTCCCGTCATGTCTTGCTGTTTTATAAAACTGGTTTTTGTTTTTTTGTTTTTTTGTTTTTTGCAACCTGTAATTGTTTTCATGGTTTTTATTTTGTAGTAATCCTTCCCTTTTGTTTAAATAAACATAGAAAGAAAGCAAAAATACCTCACGATGCAAAGATTCTGGCTAAATATACTCAGCACCCACTTTCCTTTTCTACACCAAGGTCAAAGGTCACGCCTTCTACATCTCCTTCCTTTCCCCCGTAAAATACATTTTTCCCAAACATTTCTAACACCAGAAATGAGAAGTTATTTTAAGTGGAACATTTAAGGGGAATGCATTGTGCTTACATGAGACTCGTGCCCAAGACCCCATGCCTCACAGTGGAGACCCTTCTGTGCCAGTCTGAGAGGGGCCTTCGTCTCCCCTTTCCCCGCTGCTGCTCAGGACACTAGCGCCCCCAACAATCCCAGTGCAGAAGTGCAGGAGGGAAGCCGGAACTGGAGATTGGGAAAGGGGTTTTGAAAGACAGAGTACTTGTGAGGAAGTCCCTTGGTCTGCTCCCGCCATGGGTAAGAGGCTGAGGAGCAGGGACCAGTACACCAACAGCTCATCCCGCCATCACTGGCCCCCAGTGTGTACCGGGTACTGGGAATGAATGCAGAGATGAATTAGCCCTGATCCTTTCCCTTAATGAGCTCCCAGGCTGGTTGGAAAGCAGAGGAGTGGAAATCAGTCCAGCAAGGAGCGTGACCATTCTTATTTATTAGATTGTGACGCAGGTGGTGTTGGCAAAGAAGAGTTCTCACTCAAAACAAGCATTTATTAGGGATTTGTTAGGTTAGGAAGATACAGGTAAATTATTTTTCTGCCGTTCAAGAGTTGGGAACCACTTTTGTGTTCCTCCGCATCACTTCCAAGATTGCCGCTCCCTCTGCTCTCCAAGTTGTGATGGCATATGTGAAAATGGCTGGTGCGAGTGAGGATTTGGCCACACACAGACGCACTCTCAGTGATGTGTGCAGGCCCCGAGGCAAGTGTGCTAGCGAAGGGCAGGCTCTGGTGTCGGTCTGCGTAAGTGCCGTTCCAGGTCTGCCACTCAGCCTCTGTGTGCTCAGACTCCTCATCCGCCGAATAGAGATGACAGTAGTGACCTCACAGGGTTGACTTCAGGCACAAATGCAAAAATTGCCACTAAGTAGCACCTGGTAAGTTTGGGGTAGATGTTCCTCCCATCAGTGGTAGTATCCACTCCTTCTTGGAGGGGTTCGTTACACCCCAGGCCCAAACCTGCATGTGAGGAACAGTGTGGAAGGACAGCCTCGCCCATTACCCAAGGTCTAGAAAGAGCCGAAGTGACATCATCAGATCCACGTCCCATTGGCTGATTCAGCTTTGAACTGAGTTGCTAACACAGGCATTTCCGAAGCTGCCGGAAGAGCACTGTACTTGGGGGCACAGCGTTCAGATCTTGGCTGTGCTGCTTTCTTGCCCAGAGGCCTAAGCAGATCAACGAACCTTCCTGGCCTGTACTTGCCTTGGAAATGAGGTTCACTCCACCTGCCGTGTGTGGTCTTGTGAGGACTGTCTGAGATGATCTGAGCAGATGTCTGACACACAGACTGTCTGAGATGGCCTGAGGTGATGTCTGACACAAAAAGGTTCTCGACACTTCTGTCCTGTCATCCAGGCTCTTGGTCAGTCAGCTGGCCTGGGTCCAGAGCAAGCCTCACGTTGGCTACAGGGCTTGCATTCGGCCCTCTGAGCTCTGGGCACTGGACTTCGCTCTAGGCAAAGTGACATGGTCTGAGTGACCTCAGTAGGTCCTCTGCTGCTCTGGTTTAACAACCTTTCACCCACTAAGCAAAAGCCACGGGAGAGAACCCAGGCTGCAGTTCAAACAATCAGAACAATGGGAAATGAGTCTCTCGTCCCTGCCCCAGAAAATATGGCATGGGTGCCAAAGTGCCCCTCACTCTTCTTCCTTTCTCTGAGCAGAGAGGCCGCTGCCCTACCTCCCTCAGATATTACCTACAGATTCAGTGGCAGTTGTATTTTTTGGTTTTATCCAAAACCAGCTGTCAGAAGAAGTAGTGACCTTTCTTCTCGCCAAGCACAATAGAAGGTCAAAGATGTCTTACAGTTTAGGCACCGGCTCAACGACCCAAACTCTGTCCTTCAGCCAGAGCTGCCAAGTGTCTGAGGCCCTGTTTAGGCAGCTCAGCCCTCAGCCCACTCCTGAGTTCTGCCTCTTACTATTCGTACCTTGGACAGAAAGCCCCTTCATCCCCATGCCTGCATTTCTTTGATTATGAGATAAGAATGATGACCACGACTACAACAACAGTGATGATGACCCTAGCGCCTCCCTAACAAATCCTTAACATCCCTAATGGATGAGCCATTTTCTCGAGAGGTTCCTCCCTCGTCAGAAGAATGACATAGATGATTGCAAGGGTTCATTTTACCCACATCCAAGAAGACAGAGTAAGAGGTACTTTCTGGGTATTGTAGGCCAACTTGCCATCCAGAAATGTGTCCAAGGGTCATGGAAGTGACCTCATCTCTAAGTCTCTCCTGAGTAAAACATGTAATAATGCTAAGACCTGGATTCAGGGTTCAGCATGGACACCCAGAGACAGTGGCCAAGTCTGAGCCCTTTACCCTGGCACTTCCCTCCCTTGAGGACCAGAAACACAAGGTGAAACCCAAGCCTCTCTGAATTGGCTGCCTGTAGCTCTGGTTTTCAGGGTTTTAATGCCCTCCTGTAGCGTTGGGCTAGTAGCAGGGTCAAAGAACTTCAACTTGGCCAACATGTTTAGTTCCAAGGGCAGAGAATAGCTCTTCAAGGATGCCAAGTTAGGAGGGTCACAGGGCTGAGATAACTGTTCTGTACAGCACCAGAAATGGCCTAGGCTGATTTAAAATGGAGGCACAGAGGGTCCAAGGGAGAAGCCATTAACTGTACCTCTGGGAACCTAGCTTGGCTTCATGAAGGGTTGGCTTGTGAACTGAGCCTTGAAGAGGCGGATTACTCTTTTTAAAATAATATAATGATGATGATGATGGTGGTGATGATGATGATGATGATGATGGTGAGAGGTCTAGCATATAGGAAGCAAATAAGAAATGAACCCCATCCTCAAGGACTTTGTGGATCTGTAAAGGGCAAGGGCAGGGGTGCAGCTGAGTAACAATGTGACTGATACCAGGTTGAAGGAAGGAAACCACTCTGGGCAGCTGGGCAATGGGAAATACCCAGGGAGAGGAAGGAAGCCATTGGGGCAGAGGCAGCTTTGTGTGCAAAGGCGCAGGACAGGGAGAGAACGAGGCCAGGGGGTGTCAGCTCCTCGTTCAGCCAGGTGGTGTGGAGGTGAGGCTGGTAGCAGCATGAGGAGTGGACAGAGCAGGAGAGTCAGTAAGGGCCAGAACCTCAGCCTGTACCTCTGGCTGCACTGTGCAAGCAGTGGGGGCTGGCACCTCCCACCCTGTGTGTAGCTCGGGCTGCCCTTCTTTACCAGGAGAGCACCTGCAAGAGGAGGGCGGCTTTGAGAAGTCTGAGTGAGTCCAGGCACCATATGTGCAATTATATGCGTCTTAGAAAAGATTCAGACAGAATCACCAAGTGGTCCCTCTTGTCCACAGCCCCCTTCTCCCATGAAGTATAAGCCACTGAGGCAGGGGCTGTGAGCTTTATTTCTTAGTCACTCTTCCCTCAGCATGGCCTTGTGCTCCATGGAGGTTTGGCAACTGCCAACAAAAACAAAATCTGGTTAGTTTCTCAGGTCAGTGTCCTTGGGGCTGCCTCCATGCAGTAAGATGCAGCAGACAATACCCATTAACACTCACCACACTGGCTTAGTCTAAAATGAGGGCCACTTCTGGGGAAGGGTGACTCACCATGGCAAATTTGCAAGAAAGCAAAATGACACAATGAGGATGTCAACGGTTTTTCTCCAGGTCAAATGCAGGGCCTGGGATATGGCCCCAAACCTGTGGGTTTTGCAGCTCACCAATTATGTAACCTTGGGTGATAACTAAACCCCTGAGCTCTGATTCTCCCTCCATAATAAGGGGGAAAGAATAAGTCCTTTCCTCATCGGCTTGTTGTAACCGAAGCTACTGTTTATGTGCTTAATGCATACTAGCGATTGTTTCCACAATTATCCCAGTTCTCTTTATATATGGTTTTGATAGCCCAAGAGTGTGGTTCATTCAGACGGCACTAGGCTGAGGAGAAGAAAGGGGAGGAGGAAAAGGTGCTGATGGCTAATGAAATACCACAGTCTTTTCTTGGTGGAACAAAGGTACCTTTTGTTTCCGAAAGGGTCAAAATGTTTGCTCGAAGATCTTGGACTAGAAACAAAAGCAAAATCAATATCCCGGATGGCTGTCTCTATGGCCAAGGCCAGATGAATAATGCTATCGGGGAGTGTGCAGCAGACAGCCACAGCGGGGTCCTGGCCCCTGGCACGTCCTCACTGGGCCTGCCTCAGTGCGGTTCAGACAGTCACCATCATAAAGGCAATTTCTCAGGCTCTGACAGAGCAAGAGACCAGGCCTCAGAGGGAACTTCGCACGGTGTCTAAGATTTGAATGAATACTCATTCTTTGATAAGCTAAATCAACATAGTGCAGGATTCTGAGCAAGTCGATTTGCTTTTCTAGGCTTCGTTTTTAAAATTAATATAATGAGAGGATTGGGCTAGATTGACATTTATTAGAACTGCCATTAGTGTATGTTCCACCTTAGGAACTGCGATGTTTAAGTCACGTACCGAAGAAAAGCCAGAGTGACTCGCGCTATCCTACATGGATAAGCTGAAACATAAGCCCCTCCTAGGCCCTGGGTGAGATGAGTATGGAATGACTCTGGGGAATGTTTCCATCCATGGGTGGTACCTTGTGAACCTTAAACGCAAGCCTCAGAAGTCAAAAAAGGCCAGGGCTCGGAGAGCACGTGGAAAGAATGACACCCTTGCATGGGCGGCCTCAAAAACTCACTGCGCATGCGCGGTGCTGTCCGGACGGCCGGCCAGGGGGCGCAGGCCAGTGAATGGCGCGTGGGGACGTCTGCGCAGGCGTGTACTCCACGCAGCTTCGGGAGGGCCAGTGCTGCCCTACATCTCACAGTCAGTTAAAACTCGCTAGCTTCATTTTAAACATTTCTCCCGGGGGGAGAAAAATAGCACTTTCGGTAACAAGGAAAATAACAATAGTCATAATAATGAGAAAAGCCAAATAAGCGCATGTTAAGTGCATTTTTTTCTTAGAGATTTATTTTTGTTTGATGAATCTGACACCAGTCAGGGAGAGAGGAGAATGTCATGGAGCCAGCAGGAAAGTGAGCACCCAGACGGGGAGCTGCTGCTTCCTGCATGGGTGGGTTTGGTGTTGGGGCGGGTTGGTTGGTTGGTTGAATTTGTTGCTGGAAGTTTTTCTTTTGTTCACTTTTATAAATCTCTCCCCGGGCGCGCGAGCTTTCCCTCCCTCCCGCCTCCCTTCCCTTGCCCCCAAATTTCATTTTTAAAAAGCGAGCGAGCTCGCCAGTGTGTCCCCCCCCCAAGCTCTCACGGCTCTAATAAATAAGGAGCACCTGTAAAACAGTAGCTTGACTTGTTAAGTGACTGTACAAAGGAGAATATAGAAATACAGTATGTACACCGAATCCATGGCCCGGGGTGTCGCAAGGCTGGTGTGGGCCATGCTGGCCTTGCCCACTGTGACCCGCCACCCTCCAGCTGAGGCTCCTCGACCTGGTGGGATGGGGCACTGGGCCCCTCCAGAGGGAACAATTGCTTTTATTTGAGTTAGTAAACAGATACACTGAATCACAAGGTGATTTGATTTTTTTTTTTTTTAGTTTTCTTCTTTTTTGATTTTTTTTTCTTAATTTTCTCTTTTTTTTTCTGTACTCATCAGAATGGGGTACTCCATGACTGTCTCACCAACTCAGTGCCAGTACACAAGCTCTAGAGGACTTCTGGACTCGCAGCTACAACTGTACAAGTGCACACAAGTAAATCTACCCTGTTATCCTCCACCCACTGATTGAGGATCGAATTGCACATTTCTCTTAACCATGACAGGAGAAAGCAAACAGTGAAACAGAATCATGGGCGATCTTTCTCACTTTCCCTCTTGTTTTCATTGGTTCGTCCATACCATTCTAATTATCATGAAAGGGTTCTGCGTATAGAGAGATTGTCTCACTGACTTCCTGGATCACCGAAAACCATCAGGATTGAAATTTCATCCGAGTCTTTCGTGACGCCCAGCAAATATTCCCCCTCGGATTATTTTACACCTTGAGGGCATTTTGGTCTTCAGTTCAACACTCTTGCTCTGTTCCCAAATGGGGTGCTATTTAGGGGAATTTCAAGAGAAAGCTGAGAAGAATAAACATTTACTGAGTTCTCTTGGCATTCAGTCTCTGAAAAACCACAGTATAAACTATCCATGCTGCTTCTTACATCTGTCAAATCGAAAATTAAAAGCCATAAAAGTGTAACACTGAAAATATGGCATCAAAAAGGATAAAGGTGGCCTTTGTAAAAATAACAAGAAAAGTATATTAGCCAATAAAATATTCTAACTCTTCATTTAAAAGTGCATCCTGGGCCAGGCAGAGATGAATCCGAAGCGTCGAGACTCCAGTGCCATCCCTCCCCGCCATCAAAACGGGAACAGTATAGGTCCAAAACCATACAATGCAAATCACAATTCTTAGTGTAGCAGCAAAACCACAGCAGTTTTTTAAAAGATTAAAAAAAGATTCTTGCTTTCCAATTGGCATCATCTTCCAGCCTCCACTGCCACTGGGCCTTGAAGATGGGGCGGGGAGAATACCTACATTGGTCCTTGTGGCTTGTTGGTGTTTTTTTGTTTTTAAACCAGGGGCGAAATCCCTAAGTTCCTCTGGGGAGAAGCAGGATGGTGGCAGCAAGAAGGCCGGGCCTGCGTGGTGGGTCCAAGACGTGCTGGCTTCTCTAAGCTAGAGGCCACCGAGGGAGAGCCACTTCCTCTAAGATGCTTAATGACAGGAAGTGGCTTTCTTTGCTTGAGTTTTAGCCAGAGGGGGGTGGTGAGCTGACCAGCTGGTGTCGTTGGATGGCGTGACATAGTGTGCTCCGCTCCGCGCCCTCTCTCCATGCACAGTACCCTGGGAGTGAGCGTTCCTGGGAAGAGAGGAGAAGGGGCCATCAGAATGCAATGGACCGAATCCCTGTCCACCCAGCCCACTCAGCCAGCTGGGAGAACCGGGATGAGTCAGGGAGCAACAAGGCTGCCGATTCAGACCCAAGAGGAGCACCCAGGACTAAGGCAGCCCGGCATGATTTCAGCCTGAGTTTCATTCACTGTCTCCTCAGAGTTGGCCCTGCCAGCACTGAGTGAGGAAATGAAACTCAAGCTGCTTTTTGAAGACCATAATGAGCATGGTGTACCACGCCCTCACCGAGACCACAGCATCCTCTGCAACCCAACAGCTTTCACCCCCACATGACTTCACGCTTCGCCCACAGGTCTTCCGAGTCACTCAAGGTCACTTCAAAGCCAGGCAAGATCGCCAAGGGGCCCTGGAGGTCCAGACTCAGCCCTGTACTCCATGGTCAGCTCCGAGGTTTGCTAAAGGAAGGCTCAGATAGTCACTCTATGGTAAATGAAAAGTACCATGGCCCGTTCTTCAGAAGTTTCCTACAGAGGTAGAATACTTGTTCTCCTCTGCTTATGGGTCTTGCCTGTCAAAGGTAAGCTACTCACACCTCCTCACATCCAAAACAAACAGAGGCACAAGCCTGGAAGACAATAAACCTACCCCACTCCAGGTCTTGGGCTTCAGGGCAGAGGGTCTGAACAGGACTTCTCACCAAGCCTGTTTCTGGGGAACTTCCATCCCCATGTTCGCCACAGAGACTCTGCCTCTTTGTCCCTACTAGTTTATTTCATTTGCCATCCGTCCCTCAGTCTGAAGTGCAGCCTGCTGAGGACACTCAGCACTCTGAAAGCAGCTGCTTAGAAGTCTGCCCAGCAACTATGTAATCCCTGAAATCTGGGGCTGGGGCTATTTTGTGTAACCCCCACACCCAGCCCCTGGTGTGCACCTGGCCCACCGTAGGTGCTCGACATACTTCTGCCCAATCAATGAGAATCAAGCAGGTCTCCTCCACTATGCCCCGAAAGAGGCCCCCATCCTTTTCCCTGCCAGTAAGTGGGGACATCCGAAATGTGAATGGGTAAAATTTGGCTAACGTAAGGTAGAGACAAGACTTGTAAACATCTTTACAACCACTGAGATTATTCTCAGAACAATGAACAAATAATTTGAGAGAGGTGACAGAATTTAGGAATTGAAGGTACCCCAGAGATGATATACTACAATCTCCTTATTTTATAGATGAAGAAATGGAAGCTACAGAAACTGGAATCTTGCTCGGGGTGTTTGTAACATGAATTCATCACGAGAGTAAGAAGGTCAGGTGCCCACTGGGAGGACTAAGTAGAAGCTTTGATCCCTGCTATCTGAATCCTGGTGTTAACGGCAACGACAATAATCATCAGCCAAAAACAAGGTTCGAAAAATCTTAATGTGCACGACAGGAAATGCCTGAGTTCCCCAAATCACATTAAATCACCAGATCTGTGTGCATTTAATATGTATATTAAATAACCAAAGTGAAAATGCAAAATACCACAAATATGCAATAGGGGTGGAATTACAAGGCCATGGAAACCTTTTCATTTGGCATGGTCAGATTTGGAAATGGGGATATTTATCTCTCAATAAAGAGTTCAATTCTCTCTCTCTCGTCCTCCCTCCCTTTCTCCCTCTTTCCCTCTTTCTTCTTTCCTCTCCTGCTCCTCTCACCAAAAACCACCATCAAGTGGGAGGCCATAAAAGACTGGGAAAGAGCTGCCAAAATGACAAGCAGGTCCAAAGTCACAGAAGCTTCCTCTGGGGACAGATCTTTTTGTGTACCAAGCACAGCCTGGAAGTTGCTGCAGAGGGAGAGAAACCATCCCCACCTCTGGGCCTGGGACCAAGACTTACTGAATCTTGGAGACCAAGGGGGCCTCGAAATCCTTTAAAGGGAAAAAAGAAAAAAAAAACCCAGGTGTTTAACATTTTTTTCCAGGGACTGGGAAACACCACCATTTTTAATTGCTTTCTTAATGCTGCAACTGCCTTTTCAATGGTGTGGCTTTTTCTTTAATGTAATCACTACTGAAAAAAAAAAAAAAGAAGAAGAAGAAGAAGAAAGAAAAAAAGGAGTATCTCTCAATAAGTTTCTTTGTATTCAAATCACCTCTGGACGAAGACCAAGCATGCCCAGCATCAGCCTACTTGGAGAAAATTTCCAGGCTTTCATAAGACTGGGAAAACGGGATTATAATGAGAGCCATTCTGGAACCTTAACTACAGCGTTTGCCATCCCAAACACTATAATAATCATTATTATTCTCTGGTATCTATTATTGTCTGGTAAATAATATGTGTTTTCCCCCGAAGTTCTAAAGGGTGCAGCTGCACGGCGCTCTATTTTTTGCAGCCCCGCTCCTGCTGCTCTGAAAGCTGCCTCACACCGCGCTGATTTTAGGAGAACGGCAAAGCGACATTCGGGCCCTTCTTTCCCTCACCACACACTTGCCACACCTGGGACACCCCAAAGGCCAGATGGTGGCAGTACAAATCCCTTTCTGCTGGCGACATTTGAGGAGGGGGTACACTGAAGTCAGCCTCATCGGTTCCTCTCCTTTGGCTGGTGCCGGGCAGCCCCTCGCTGGTGACACAGGAATAAATCTGGAATCAGTGACAATGAAGAATCAAGTGCGGGCTCCACTCTCCTGACATTCATTGGTACTCAAGGCATGGAACCCCCAAGAGTGGGAAAGAGGCAAGCTCGGGTTTGCAGAAAGTGGTCATCGGCAGGGAGCTCCAGGCCTTGGTCTTTGCCATGCAGAGGGATCCTATGAAGAACCTGTCCTCTCTGTCTAAATAATTTCTCCACCTGTGCCAAGGAGAAATTACTACAATAAGTGAGGCAGAGACCTGTGTGACAGTCCAGCATGCCCTGACTAGCTGTGTGACCTTGGACCTATTCCTTACCAATCCCTCCCCAAGCCTTGTTTCTTCTTCTAGGAAACAGAGGTCTGAATGAGACTTTCTGATACATCTTCCATCTCTCACATGCTGTGACGGTGGGCTCTTTGGACAAAAGCCACAACAAATATGTGGTATTTTAAACTTGAGTAGGAGGCTATTAATCTGTTACCAACATATAAGGAAACCTACCAATTTCTGGACCTGCAAGCCCAAAATTTAAGAGTCTGCTTCACTCTCTCAATTTCACACACACGTGCACTCTCATGTACATGTACATGTGCATACACACACACACACACACCCCACTCTGGAAATTTGGGCAGGTTCTAGGAAGGTGGCCATATCTGAACCTCACACATGAGCTTTTCCTCTAAACAGGGGTTTATGGGCAGGCAAGAAAACCCACACTGTTACATGGAGCATCCCACACACACAACTACACATAAACAAGCCCATCCCTTGTGCCGTGGATGTACCATGTGCGAGGCCTGGTACCCCCCGCACATGGTCACTGTTGGGCTTGGATGGCCAGGATGCTTCAGAACTCCAGGCCTGCCTTTCCCTTCTGGCCAGAGGATTACAACACCTCACCGAGAGTGCTAAGAGATTCTTTGTCCACCTGGTGAGCCACTTGCCCACTTTATTAGGGAAGCAATGCCAAGAACGTGACTTAGTTATCACACAAAAAATTTCCAGAGAACCACAGAGAGGGGAAATGTGCCCAAATATTAATACTTTTTCCTATGTTGATACTGTCAAAATATGGCCATTCTCATCTTTAACTCTTACCATAAGACCTGCTGTTGTATTTCACAGGATTTCCAGACAATGACTCCCCAAAGCGAATGTGTACACAGAGGAAAATGTCTTATTCCATAACCCCGCATTGCCAAGATAGCCTCTCTTTGGGGTGAGATACTGCTACCCCAAAGCCCGCTTCTATTAATCTAACCTGTTTCTAAACTTGCCCTCTTATTTCCTTCCTCAAATACCTTTGTGATTTGCAATCAGAATTTAGTAGTCTGTCCTATCTCACTCATTTAGAAGACAAGTTCCTTTTGTCTGTCATATTTAGTCCCAGGGGTCTAAAACCCTGTAGCATCAACTCTGTGATGTACAAGAAATGCCTACTGCCAAACCAGCTTGCCTTTGTCCCATGACCCGGGCCGCAGCAGAGATCCACTCACTGGGGCATGGCTGCCCATCACTTATCACAGTTAAATACAGCTATTAAGTGCAGGCTATGGCAACGCTGTTCATCTGGGACAATAATGAGTCCCTGAGGACTGCACTGCTCTCAGGTAGCTGCAGCTATTCTGGGACACTCACAAGGGTACAGCCCTGTGGTCAATGAAGAGAACCGCCTGCACCAGCTGATAAACTCTGAGCGTGATGCCAGATAGTGGTCGCTCGCCGAGCCCATTCCAGGAAAGGGCTACGACCTGGCAAAGTTTTGCCAAAAGGCGGTTCCCTCCCTCCCTCCCCTGTCAACCGTGAAGAATTTTGCAATGGCTTCTACCAGAATGGAAACTTTTTATTTGTGAAGTGCATAGCCTCTCTTTGCTTACAGCTCATTGATTAAAACAATGGAAACAGTCCTTCTTTCCTGTGGGACTGTGACAGGAAGTGAGCCCGGAAGAAGAGTGTGTGGGGGCCAAGGATTAGCTTTAGCTGAGCTCAGTGCTGGGCTGTGGCCCGAATTGCAGCCTCGTCACCACAGAGTGGCTTGCTCTGTGGCTCTGATGAGCTAAGGCTCATGGATATTTTTTAAAATTTTAAACAAATATAAAGTCCTGTTTTTTATTTTTTATCATTTGCTCATTTAGTCATTTCTCTTATTTTGCTCTTTAATTAAAAAAAAAAAATTACAACCAGGGCTGGGGATGTAGCTTGAGGGTAGAGTACTTGTCTAATACAAGGCCCTGGGTCCAATCCCCAGCACCATGAAATAAATAAATAAACAAAATAGAATAAAGTAAAACCACAACCATACAAGACCCCTTCCTGGAATAACTGTCTTTAATTCTTGGTTTTACAAATGGAAATTCTGGTTTTCTTTGCTTAGCTGGTTCTATAAGTTAAACAGGGAGACAGACCTGTTTGTCCCTTCAAATATCATTGCTATTTCTTGCTGACCTTTAAAAATTTCTGAAGCACAAAGAACCCTGGGCTGTGGAAAGCCCTCTTGTGCAGTTACCGAGTCTCAATCTTCACCCTGGATTCTCATCCTCTTTACCTCAATTCTTTTCTGGAATCTGGAAGCTTAAGCAAACAAAATGACGCTATCTCTGGCCCTTTCTTGAAAGCATTAAAAGATTTTTTTTTAAATAACAGTATACACTTTTTTAATTAAAAAAATTTAAATGCACACAGAGCAAGTGGTTATGTGCAATCTTAAGAAAGAAAAGTAAAACAGAGAAAAATTACATGATGTAGCTAATGTTCCATGGGAAATTTTGAAGAGCAGGCCTGGGGCCCTATGCAGGGAACTTTCAGGACTGTTTCTTAGTGTGGCTTGCAAAAGCTACAGGGTCTTTAAGACATGTGTCAAATTTTATTGAACACTTCTTTAGGTCAAATACTGTACTAGGCATTTTAATGTACTAATTTCACTTGAAAACAAGTATATTTGTGTATGTGTTTCACAGAAACAATGCTACTAAAGTATTTATTATTGTCTCGGTTTGCCCGGAAGGCTAGGGAACTTACCTGCTCAAGTTTGCCAGCTAGAAAAGGGAGGACTAAAGAGGGGAAAGCTGAATAGAAGTTCACCTTCTAAGGCCCCAAAGTCCAGGCTCCCCCACCTAGGTGCCACCCCCAGTTATGTTCATCTCCCTTCTTCTTTACCCTGTCGTGGGGGAAGAAGGGGAATAAAGTCAGAGCTGTAAAGCCTGGACAGTCTAGCTCCCTTACTTTGCAAATGCAAACTTTGAGAAGTTCTTTGATAACCATACATTTTAACTCAAGTCCCACCCAAAACACAAACTAGCTGATGCATGTTCATGTGAGCAGGGCAGGGGGCCAGGGAAGGGGACAGGCTGTGGCCTGAGCTCTGCTCCCTACTGCCCCTCTGTGATACCTGCTGTGACCCTGTCCCTGTTACAGCAGGAGATGCAAAGTCACTGTGAATTAAATGACTCATCCAGTGTGTCAGTAAAGAGGCAGGGTCATACTCCTTTGCTTATTTCTGCCTGTCTCTCAGGATTACTGCCTTCCAAAATTCCACTTTAGACAAAAAACTCAGGTGTCTCTTGCGTTAAGATTAAGTTTGTTATTTCTCTCTGAACACAGGCATCCTAGGTGACAAAGAAGGTGCACCCACGTCAAAAGCAGCTCCAAGTGGCAAGCAGCTATCTACGGCTGGAGGGTCAACAGCAGATTTTAGGTGAGTCTTTCCCACACTCTGTTTATTTTTTACAATGAGCTATTAGGAGTAGCAGGGGCGGGGGAATTTTCTGTAAGTTGAAGCACTACTATAAAAACTAGAGCAAAAATACTGATTTCTCCCCTAAACAGTAGAGGAGACAAGACATGCAGTTAATAAGTGCTGTCTGCACTCTTCAACTGCTGGAGCCCAGATGTGCAGGTGTCTACGTCCTCTCTGAAATTAGCAACCCCACGTGAGACAGCCATGCAGTGGGTGGAAAATGTGGCCCCGATCCTTGGCACAGGACATGTAACTCAAGAGGCTTCGGTCAGACACCAGATCCCACTAAAAGGGAAGGCGGATGAGGACTCAGGTTCTAATCCTGGTGGTACCACTCTGCGAACTTGAGCATTTGCTGTTTTTGTCTCAGCCTCTACTTGAAAAAAATGGAAGGAGGGAGCCTATGAGAATTTCTGTAAGGGTCTCCATGAGCCCTGGGCTGGCCAGCACGGAAGCGCTTTGCTGTTTTCCATTACACATCTGCAGTTAGAAGTGCTGCTCATCAGCTACGGGTGACAACTCTTACGAACATCCACTATGAGCCAGGTAACTCCCTGGCATTTTAATTAATGTTGGAGTAGATAACTTTATGAAGTAGAGGTTGGTTGTTATTTTCATGTTTCGTGTGTCTGGCACAGTGGTTTTGCATGGAGACTTGAGAGCCAGGCTGCCAGTCAAATCTCAGCACTGCCATTACCTGGCCACATGATTCTGGATAAAATCCTTCAGGTCTTTGTGTGGCTCAGTTTCTTCATCTGTAAAATGGGTTTTAAAATGGTATCCTATAGCACTGTTGTTGGTATGTACCATTCTGAATAATGCCTACACACAGAAAGTATTCAATCAATAGCTGTCATAATTAACGAGAAAATGTAGACCAGAGAAGCTGTAAAATGTGCCCAAATCCTCACAGCTAATAAACAACACAGCCAGCATTCAAATCCAGGCAAGTCTCACACCAAGCCTGTGCCCTTCCAGGCAACAGGGCAGTGACCGTCATTCCTACAGGACTTCCTATGGCACTTCTGGAAGGCTACACTTTATGCAGTCTGGTACACACCCCTCAGCAATCTTGTTATGATCCATGACAGAGAGCTTGAGTCACGTCCTCCCTCACCCAGTATAAGGCTCCACTAGGACTTGAACCCAAGCTGGTCCAGCGCCAGGGCAGTTCTTTTCCACTCAGCCACACTGCCACCTCCCTTCTCTACAGAGTGCCTACTGTCACCACAGGCGGAAGCTTCACAAGGTCTACTGCCTGGGAGTGAGAAACGGTGAGAGGGCGTCTCCAAGACGCTGCCGAGCTCCCTTCGAAGTAGCTGCAGGCCCTGGATGGTCTGCTTCCAATTTGGGGAAATCTCTGTAGATGTCCCGGCAATAACAATCCACCAGCCCTTCCTGTCACTCTCTAGTCCAGTGATGCAGAGGTGGGCGGCACCGTGGTGACACTGTGGTGTCTCCACTGCCCCGGCCAGGAAAGTCTGTTACGAGGAGAGATGCTGCCAGCCTTTGCACCCAGCACGCTTACTTCCTAAAACAGGTAGAGGCCAGCAGGCGCCAGGCGCCAGGCAGCATCCTGAACCACATCAGCTCCTGCCGCCTCGGGCCAGAGCTGGTGGGGAGGGCGTTCTTGTTTCCATGGCAACCTGGGGCCCCAGTCTCCCTTCCAATGCACTTGGAATGTGAAGTTTCCTTTCAGCACGAGCCCTGAAGTCTCCTTAGGTCCACTCTGGGACCAAGAAAGAAGTTCTTCCTCCAGCTGTCCTGCTACAGTGGCTCTGCATACTTAAGACAGATGTGGCAGCTGATGGCCCTCACTCTCTAGTGGTAATATTCGGTGATGTCTACAGTCCACCGCTGGCAATTAGCCAGGCACCAGAATGCAATGATCAGCTTTAGCAATGCCAGTCTTTCCTCCCTCGCTTCCTTTCAGTCTCTGAAAAGCTGCTCCAGTAATTTTCCTCAAACCCAGATTTCATCCTGTCACTCTCTGCTCGAAGTCTCAGTGACACTGCCTAAAGCATCGAGGACCAGGTCCTCCACCCGTCCCCCACCTTCTCTCTGCCAGCTTCATGCTCTTCGCTTTGTGGTCAAGCCCTTTTGCTCCAGCCAGTGCAACCAGAAGGTCATACACGGTGTACTCCTTGCTGCATCTGTGTCTTCAAACAGCCTACTGGCGCCCTCACTCCTCCACTCTTCATCTCCAGTGCACGTCCCTCCACAGGCCAAGACCCTAACTCTGAATTCATCTGCTCCACTGGCTGTTCCTCGACTGACGCCCTTCGGAATCACGTGCTCAACAAATACGTGCCCATCGGCCGGCCCCTCTGCTAGGCACCTGGAACTGGTCCCTTCAGGAAGCCTACTGTCCGAAATATCACATCAGTGTGCAGGCTCTGCACATTGCTTCTAAAAGTGACCTTGGTTATTCTCATCCCTCTTAGTTCCCCACAAGTGAAGGACTCCTGCCACACCCTCTCTCACTTCTTTCTTTCCTTTTTCTCTTTAGTTCTTTCTTCCCTACCCCCAATCCTTCCTCTTCCACCCCATGTTCTCTTTTTGGGGGGAGGGGTGCTGGGGATTGAACTCAGGGCCTTGGGCTTGCTATGCAAGCACTCTAGCACCACTTGAGCTGAATCCCCAACCCCCTTTTGTGTGTGTGTGTGTCTGTGTGTGTGCATGCCAGTGATTGAACTCAGGGCCTCTCACTTGCTAGGCAAGCACTCCAAACACTAAATCCCCAGCCCACCCCATGTTTTCATAGCACAATGATCTGAGCAAAGTCAGTGTTAGATATTATTCATGGCAAAGGGGTATGTCTTACCCTCTGGAGGAATAAATAAAGATTATTTCTGAACTATGACCAAGCAAAAGGAACTGCCTCCCTGTTTTGATATGATTAGGAGTTTATTAAGTTTTATTGATGGCAATATGTGAATGAGTACGAGTTAAGGATTTATAAAATCCAAATATAGGATTTTTTTTTAAAGTTACTTTCCTGTGTGTAAGCCACACATTCTTACATGCACACACATCTGAGACAGAGAATAAGGTGATCCATCGGCTCATCAGCTCATCAGACAGTGAGAAATGCTGTTGAAATCAGGACTAGAATCCTGAACGAGGGGCCCTCACTTTATGTGCAAGGTCATAATGTTTTTCCATCAAAATTTTTCATAGTCGTTCAATTAGCACTTGAGATTCACATTGCTCAAACCTCGAGGGAATATGAAAATAGCCACTAAGTCCCATGTTTATGATGTCATCATATCACATGGGGGGAAAGGGGAGACCTGGGGGTATTTTTGGTTTGGGAAATTGTAGAACTATTTTTTCAGACATTTGGGGTTTGGCTAAAACCAAAACCCTATTTTGCCAAGCACTTTGGCCTTAATTTTTAAACCCATGTGTATTTTAAAAGAAATTCAATCTATATGTTTCTGACTCATTTACACTTAACTCATGAAAACACTGTTTGGTAAGAGCTATTAGATGTCCGAGCAAGTTTATGAGCCTTCTTAAGACTTCTTTCCCCCATTCTTACCAGAAAGCTATATTTTGCTAACCATAAAAGGGTGTGAGCCCCAGAGGCCTGTGATCAGTTTGAGATTTATAACCTCTGAAGCTTAAATGGATTCTGAGCTTAGAAAAAATTTCCCCCTCTTCTTTTTCTTAAGTGCCCAACCAGGCTACCTAAGATAAAGACCAGCTCCTATGTCTTACCTTCCAAGACGGCTGAATAGTAAAGACTTCATTCTTTCCTCTCATAAACTGTCTCTGAGGCATTTCAGAGGAAATGATGACACTTTAAAGTTCAAGTGAACACAGACTGAGACCCAACACTCTAATGGGAAGTTCACTAATTACTCTTAGGACAAGAGAAAGAAGTGGAACTCAACATGGTTCAATTCCTTTGACTTGAGTACTGGGGACATTTTTTAACCACAGATAACCAAAAGTTTAGGTTTTGGGCTTTTATACTTCTTTAAAATAAGCTGAATGTACCAACGATGACATCTGAATTAAAACCAGAAAAGCAAGAAGAACAAGTCTGCATGCTGCAGTGACCTCACCCTGCATCCTTGGTGATGATGCTCAGATACCACTCAATTACAGTATTCTACTGGGAGAGGGCTTTTGGATAAAGTACTTAAAAATGGCTTATAAATATTTAAAGTATAAGCATCTAACAAATCATAATGTCAAAGTTTTACATTTAGCCACATGTGCTCCAAATATCTTGAAATTACTCTAAATATGGGTTTAAAATATCAAAAGGGCTTGTTGATGGGATGCAGAACTTCTCTGAGAAACTTAAACCTGATCATTCTTGTTCCCACAACACTCAATCTGTACAATTTTTTAAATGTGTGTATAGATTTCTTTAGGAAGAGATCATGTTACGGTCTGAATTTCCAAAACAAGAGTGGCAGGAGGAGAGATAAGGTTTCTCCTTCTCTCCCCAAATGCAGTTTAGCCACTTTGCTTCGAAATAATGTTATTGTAGGTTGGCTCCAATTTAAGACAGTAACATTTTAGGAACACTTGGAGAACCAGGCCAGCTGCAAGGAAGGTATCACTACAAACTGAGACACATGTTATATGGGAATACCATTCATTTTCGATACCAAGAACATGTCTAGGGAAATAAGCCATGCAAATGAGGGAGAGATAAGACTTTATAAATTGCAGTTTGGTGACATGAGGTCAACATTTCATATCAAATGAGGCAGTAAAGTATGTTCCTCCTTCTAGTCTTTAAATATTGTCAGTCACATTCTTACTTCTTTTTTTACCCAAAACAAAATACAACTTGTCATCAAAAAGAGACAACACAAAATAGCATAGGCTTGGAGGGGTACAAGGAGTACCCCTTGCATCCCCTTGATGGGTACCCCATCTTGATGGTACAATGAGTGCCGGCACAGCCAAGTATCTGATAGGAATAAGGCCAGCCAGGGATCTCAAAGCTCTGACGCGTCACAACTCTAGTCCCTCAGCTGTGGGAAGGCAGGTCTCCTCTGAGACACCCACCTCCCTAGTCAGGGTTTTGCCCTGGGCCACATGGCACTTTCACAGGGACTTTTTTCTTTTTTTTTGCTTATGACCACAATTCAGACCCAAGAGTGGCAGAGTTATGAGATCTCAGCGAAATCTAAGAATAATTAGGAGTACAATCAAGAACTATTTGAAAGCACTAGAGACTAATCCCACGTTTATTGTTATTGTCATTTGTTCCAACCATTTTCACTGGAATCTTTTAAATGAACCTGCAGTCATTTGTGTCGGCGCTTCTCTTCCCTGTCATTGACAGCCACATGTTCTCAGTCCTGACCCTGCCCTACTTCCTTCTCACCCTGATGCTTTGGAATCCACAGATCTGCAGAAGAGCCCAACTTGGTGTTTACACTGGGCCTCTACCCCTTTTCTTTCAGCTGGAACCTCACTGAGCACTGCGAGCATGGAACTATTTTATCTCTTAAAGCCAGTCTACTTGTTTCTCTAAATGAATTCTTTTGAGGCACTTTTTAAAAAGTTTACACATGCAGAATGCATTAATTTAACATCCATCCACATATAAAGTGTCACATACTTAATGGCAACCGAAGGATATAAAAGAGCGGGATATGGTAAAGAAAAATAGACTGTCGTCTGTCCTTTTGGCACCATCTCACCAGGAGAGTCTGGAAAAGGTGGGTGTCTGGTGGAGATGAGTGCTCCGCCACAAGAGGCAGGTGTTCCACACTGTCCTGTGCTTTGGTCCTCAGACGTCACTGCCCTCTGCAATGCTTGTCTGCATAGAGGTAAATGTGAATGATCGACCCATGATGCACAGGCAGTCCTTCTGTGGGACAGGGAAATGATTCACCAGAGACCATTTTGAGTGTCCTTCTGGGTGATGGCTTGTTAGCAGCTGGTCAAATGGTCGGCCCTCTCCAAGTATGCTCTCTCAGCAAAAGAAGCATAATGGGGAGCCAGAGAGACTGGGCGACACACCCAGGCATCACCCCCACCATGCCCGCTGTTACTGACCTGTCCACTTCTGACTCCAGCCACCCTGCTTTCTGGGCCCCAGTAGACAGCTTTTCTGCAGAGTGACAGCATCTCTCCATATCATGTAAACTCAGAAAGTCCAAGTGCTGGGGAAGCATTAGTTTGTTTCTCTTGCTTCCTTTTTCTTCTTCTTCCACCAAAGGCACTTCCAGGATATGGTAACTTGAACCTTGTACATACTGTCACCAAGGCGATCTTTTCAAGGCAAGTGCAATATTACAGCTGCAGCTGTGGTTTTGCAACAATGGGTCCACAGCAGAAATTGCCAAAAAAAAGTGCTAACTTTTAAGGAAAACTTACAATTAATTCTGCTTTCTCAGACCAGCAAGAAATTTCCAACTCAGGTACTGCTCGATAATAATGTGAGATAATCCTTCAGAGAGGCAGAGCACACTTTCTCTGAAGCCAGAATCTATGGACTCATCCTGCAAAGAGAACGCCTCCCCGCAGAGGCACAATTGACTTTCCTTGACATTTCAAGGGAAGCTGCAGCAGACCAGACTGTTGTGGACTAGTCCAGGAGGGCCGGAGGGCTGTGCGGAGCTGCACAAGGGGCAGGAGGTCTGGAGACCACAGCCAGGACAAGCGCTGCACCTGCGCCGCCCCATCTGGGTCCCTCTTGCAAGTCTGTGTGTTAAGCGCTTCTCTTGCTTCACCCTACTTCCAGCTTTGCTGAAGACAGAAGGTTATGGCTATAGAAAGTCCTAAGTACTTGGTCACGTAGGTCATATTCCAGCATGCTCTGGTTGACGCAATACCTAAACGACAGGTGCTTGCACACTGAAACTCTCCCTTCGAGCTCCTTATCCTAAGGGTGAACACCGACCCAGCAGCTCACTGAACAGGATGTGACTAAGTCCCACCCTGACGCTGCTATTCTAGAAAGCTGGTCCCTGCACGTCTGCAGTGATGACAGCCAGCACTCTCCCGGGTCCTCACCACTCACAGGTGCGCATGACACTGACACTGGCTTTGCGTCCCTCTACCTAGAAATACGCTGCCAATTGCATCCATAGAGCTTTAACTTAGGTACTGTCACCAATGAACATTTTCAATCATCAACACTGGAATATTAAATAGGTCAAGCCTGGCACACAATCTGAGCACATCCACTTTGCATCAATTTCCTCTTGTCATTTCACTTTCCTTGCTTAAAAAGTAGGTACCCGTTGAATTATTTTGAGTGTGTGACAGCCTACTCTCCTGAACTTCTCAGTCTGAGACACTAAACTGGCACAAAGTTACCAGTCATCTTTTTGTTTCTATGATTATGGCTCCAGGACCAGACTAAACTCCAAGAAGCCAAAACTACAAGTGCTTACTCCAGCTTATACTGAGAAAACAAAAAGTCCAGTCCCCACTGGTCAGCCTGGAGTAGCATCATGGGCTTGGGCCCAAGGCGTATCACATTTTATGTTTCTATATGTTTTCTTTTATCTTCTAGGACCTTAGAAACATATAAGAAATCTGGGAGCCACAAATGTGGGAAGTTATACAGTCCTGTTTCTCCTGGAGAATGGATAAGTAGAGGTGAAAGAGTTATGCCTGGAACACATTTTTTCCATTGATTATTTTACTTAAAGAGAATATGTTATTTCCCTGGAAAATTGAGGAGGGGGAGTAATTCCTTTTGAATATCTTCAAACATTTGCAAATGGTTATTCTGAACTCCCCAAAGTACCATAAACAACTGTAAACTGTAGAAATTCTGAAAATGTACAAATACAAACAGCTACCCTGTGCTCTCAGGCACAAAGAAGGGAGTATTCCATTTACAAATGGAATTCTTTGTGGATAGAACAGTTTGGGAAATGTTTATACATTGTTTCTCTTATTATTTGGGGGAGGGGAATATTTTTTCCCAGCTACAGGAGCTGCAAAACTGGTATTTTAGAGTCTGAAAAGTTAAAGATTAAAGGGAGCTTATAATCTTTTAAAATCTTCAGTTAAACTTAATTAGTTCTGCATCTGGGGAAAACATCTGCCCATTGAAATCATATCAACAAACAAGAATGAAAAAAGTCAGGTAACCAGGAACAGAATAACTTCAAAATGGGAGCAGAGGGTTATCATTTGCAAGGAACTAACAAATATGACTTCTTTGAAAACAACTGTAGCTGGGCTGCTGATATCAAGATACAATCTGCTTTGGATCTATTTTAAATGGCTTTTTAAAAATCTTAATACAGTGTGAGGAAGGCAGACACAGAAGAATGAAGGACACAGACCGAGGTTGCTGAGAAACTCTCCTGTGATAAATCACATAATGAATTACCAGTGAGCACAGGGGGAAATTGGTCACTACCTTGTCCACTGCATCCAAGCCTGTGTTTTGCTTTTGGCTTTTAATGCTTTCACTTGGTTTTAACATGTCACCAAACAGCGTTCACCACCAGGGCACAAGAGCCAGCTACACAGTCCTTTATTTAATGGATGCATTTCCATTTTCCTCAACCATATGAATTGGCTGGGTTTCTGAAGGTAGAGAAGAAAAACAGCACCACGTGTGCACAAAAGACTGGTCAGGGCCAGAGACAGTGAGTGAATTACGGCAGTTTAGGCTGTGCTATGAGGCGACGTGGAACCACCGAAGGCCAGGGAAGGTGTGATTTAGTGGAGCAGAGGTAGTTCTTCCCCACTCTTAAATCACTCGCCTTGTTGCCTCCCTCTATAGTCAGCAAAGCCTAAGGATTTCTGGCTAGAGAAAATCTGTAATTTTGGGGAGGGACCTACCATAAAAAGAACTCTCCAATCTCAAGAGGTATTGGACAATTTTGTCACTGGCTGGCTGAAGCTAGCTTAACATTTTTAGTAATGATTCCGGTCTATATACAAGACCCTCACTTCATTCTTTATTCAGAAACATAGATCATCCAAATAGCCATCATGTATTTTATGCTTTTATGGTCTTTGGTCCTGTGATCCTTATAGGGTAGTGTCACTATTCCTGACCTAGTCACTCCTCACCCTGATAAGGGTGGTAAAATATTTCACCCTCCCTTTTTTCCTTCAATCTCATTTGAACAGGTGATCTTTGGATGCATTTACAACTTCCAATGCTGTCTTTCTGAAGGTGGTCACTTCTTGTCACATACTTGCCCATTACTCAAAGCTTTGCCGACCAGGGGCATTTTCAGCTGAGGTGACTGAGAGAAGGCTGAAGCCATTAGTCTTCAGGCACCAGAACTTCTACATGTACAATCAGGAAGGACTGGTGAGCCCATTCTCATTATTCTGCTTCTACTGGTAAAGCCATCAGTGCAAAGGGAAACTTCAGATCACGGCGGCTGAGAAACTCTTCTTGCACCACCCAACAAGTCCCTTGTTCTGGTTCTGCAATCCCCGAGCAGACCTCTGGTTAAGTCAGGGGCCCGTGTAAATGTGCCAGTTTAGGGAAGCACACATCACCTCAAGGGTTACACTCTTGTGCTCTCAGGTCACTCTGTAGAGCAATGCGTCAGTCATCTAGGGTTGTCGTAGCTAGAAAAACTGAAGAAGTTGGTAAGTAGAGGCTCAGTTTGGTTGTTTTTTAGTAACTTTCCCCCAAGACAACTGAAGCAGAGGAAAGGATTTTAGTAGGTAGAACGATGAAGGAAAAAATTAGCCTGTCCTCCTACAGGAGTTTAAAGGAAATGTGGCTCAGGAGTCAGAAGCCTTGGATTTGAATCTTGACTCTGTTTACTAATTTGGTAATCTTGGGCAAGTTCCATAATTTTTCTGTCTCAGTTTCCTCATCAGTAGGATGAAGACAATAATTGTTTTTTTTTTTACAGATCCAAATAAATACCATTGAAAAACACTTAGAAGACACCTGCACGTTCAAATGCAGGCCATTATTCTCCTGCCTCTCCTCCCTCAGGCCTCTGTCCAGGTGAGAGCCCCACCAGACAGTAAATGCTGTGTGGGCAGGTACGGGCAGATGCAGGCAGGTGCAGCAGGTGCAAGCAGGCATACCATCATCCTACTTGGCATCCTCAGGATACTCTGTATCCCAGAAAGAGGAGAGCACAAGTTAAGTGCTCAATAAATGATCATTTCTCTGATCTCCATAAACAAGTGATAAATTCACCTGAGTTTTGACCTGTTTGCTGCCCACCAGGTGGAAGGGAGGGTTCAGGCTCTGTGGCCCCCACTTACCAGCTCTGACTGGACCAGATCTCAAAGCTGCCATCTGCCTCCTCAGTAACATGCATCCATGCCTACACCCAGGATTGGGGAGAGCAGCAACCAAGGCCATATCTGTCTGCAGTGGGCACACGCACTAGTTCCCCTGCTCCGTACTGTAACAGTTCAGACTCATTCTCAGGGGCTCACTTAGCACTGGGCGGGATTCTCCCCGGAAGGTCAGAGAAGTGTATTCTCACTTCAGCGAGGCCGCCCTTTCCCTCATGAAAGCTTCCCACTGCCTGCAGAAGTGAGCAGCTCATTAGTTGGGCTACTGCACCCCCAAAGTTGGAAGAGAACAAAGCTGCTCACTGATGCTTGCGGGCTGCCCTGGGGAATCCTGGCTGGTGCGGGACTAAAGGAAGAGATCCCAGGCAGAGAAGCTGGGAGCCATTGCTCCAGCAGCCCTCCAGGCAAACGGGCTTGTGGCCTGGTTTCAGGTGGCACATGCATTTAAGGTTAGTTTTTATTCTTATCCTACAGCTGGAATCCCGCGGTTAGCAGTAACATTTGACGAGTTGGGACCTGATGCCAATGACAGTTACTGGTTCTAGGGAGTGGCCCTTCTCACGGTTCCTTGGCCTTCATTCGCCACTTCCCTGGTGGGCATTTAGTTTCCCCAAATACTCTCTCCTTCCTTCCATATTCTCCTCTCTCCAGTAGGGTAAATTTTAGAGATGAGCCTAACAAGAATAATATAAAAGTGTAATTAAAGAGAGTGTTTCGATTCGGGCTCAAGACTCGGCTTTGCCCTTAGTGACCCTGGGCACATGCCGCTTCAACACGGTGGCTCTTTCCTCGGCCGTCAAATGGGAATGGTGCTACTAAACAACGGCTCAGTGTCATCGGTGTTGGAGCAAAACGTCGACAGTACAAGATCACACAAAGTATAATGAAAAGCGCAGAAGGTCAAGAAAAAAATCATGATTATTAACACAACAGTGGCGCCTCCGCCTTGTTGTAAGCAGCAAGGCAAGGCGCCGGCTGGTGGAGGAGGAGCGCCCCGGTGGCATACAAACCTTTTACTTATTCTGATTTCTAATTCGGAGGCACCTCCTTTTGAGCGGCGGCTCCAGGTCCTCGGGCCCGGCGCCGAGCATGGGCGAGGAGATGACGCACGGGGCCAGGGCCGTCTTCTCCGCGGGTTTTGGCACAGGCTGGATCACGCAGCCGGTCTTGGGCAGCATCCGCAGCGCGTAGGCGTGGTCCTCGTCCGCGGGGTTGTTAAGGTTCGGGTCCGACTTGTCGCCCCCCGCCAGGGCCTCCTCCCCCGCCAGCTTCTTGGCCGCCTCCCCGTCCAGGTGGCAGTTGGAAGCGCAGTTGTTCTCCTTGACCGACTCCAGCTCGCTCACCGCCGGCTCCTCGGGCGACAGCAGCTTCTTGGGCGGCGGCGGCGGGGGCTGCTCGGGGGGCGGCTCCGCGCCCTTGGCGACCTCGGCGGCGCCGCGCGTGCCGTTCACGATGACGTTGCAGGCGGCGGCCGCCTCGGGGCCCGCGGGGGCGCCCGGGCCGGGGTCGCCGGCGGCAGGCGGGCTGCAGTGTCCGTCCCTGCAGCCGCCGCAGGTCCTGCGCTCGGCGGCGCCCGGCTCGCGCTCCGCCTTGACGTGCGCGTGCAGCGCGCGGTGGATCACGTTGTGCAGCCGCGCGCGGTGGCCTACGGTGAGGTCGATGACGCCGTCCTGCGGGCCCTGCAGCACCCCGGGGAAGCCGGGCGCGCCGCCCGCGCCCGGGGGGCTGCCCGCGCGCCGCGTCAGGTCCACCACCTCGGCCCGGCCCAGCTCGGCGGGCGCCAGGCTCAGAGCCTGGCCCGAGCAGCCGGGCGGCGAGTCCGCCGACTTGGACGAGCCCTGCTTGGAGTCCCGGGGCGACAGGGAGCGCCCGCCGGCCTTGCCGCCCGCCGCCGCCGAGGAGTCGCCGGGGGCGCTCGGAATGAAGTTCTCCCCGTTGCTGGAGAACCCATTGGGGGGCTTGGAATCGTTGACGTGAGGGATGGGGATGGGGATGGGGATGGGCACGGGCAGGGGCACGATCACCGGGTAGGGTACGAGCAGGGTGGGGGGCGGCACCAGCGGGGCGAGCGACGGCAGCCCGAAGTTCATCATCTGGGGCACCGGCATCGGGCCGTTGGGCATCATGCTGACCGGCGGGAAGGGCAGACTCGGCAGGGGGGCGCCCGGGGGAGGCGGGGGCAGCAGGCCCGGCGGGTTCCCGGGCATGGTGGGGGTGCTCGGGGCGTGGATGTGGGGTGACAGCATGGGCCGGTGCATGGGGCTAGAGGTGGGGCCCAGGTTCCTGGGGCCACCAGGTGGGGGCCCGAGGCCGGGCAGCATGGGGTTGGACAGGGGGCTGTTGGGGTTGGAGGCGTGGTGCGGGGGCCCGCGGATGAAGGGCGGGCGGATCTGCTGCATGATCTGCTGCTCCATGAAGATGGGCAGCGGGACCGGGCCGCGGTTGGTCATCACCATCGGAGGGCTGCGAGGCGGGACGCCGAGGGGAGGTCCGATGCTGGCTGGCGGCTGGACGGAGACAGGAGGGATGCTTGGAGTCTCGCTGATGGGGATGGACTTGGGCACTGGCGTGGGGATTTTAGTAACAGAGCAGTTGGCAGTATCAGATGGAGAGACGGTGGTGGACGCCGATGGGCCAGGGCCCTGGCTTTGGCCAGCTGCAGCCACTGGGGAGGGGGCCTTTCTCCGAGCATCTGTCAGCGGGATATTCCAAGAGTCTGGCGTGAGCAGCTGCACCCCCGTGCCTTCTGCTTTATTTTCCATGGGAGGGTGTAATGTACTGCACAGCCCAGCTGGAAGATTGGCCTGTGTCTCTTTGTAGAAAATGTCCATTTTGTATTGATTGAGACATTTTGCACTGCAGAATTGAAGCCTTCTTTCCCCGTCCCCAAAATCCAGGTATTCTTTTGTGTGTCTTATGTGCTTACACCAGTCACATACCTACAACACAGCAACGAGAAACCACAACAGGTAAGATAAGCAACTTCCTTGGGTAGACGGCGTTTCATGTTTCACATAAAGGCTCTTTCAAATGTTATCGTAATTTCTCAAACAGGCTGAAGTGCTTCCTTCTAAAAGGTAAACTTCTGAAATACTTGTGAAATGATGGCTTTGCTTTATAAATATTAACTTTGGAATAGCAATGATCACAATCTCCTATTCTCTTTTAAGAAACGGTGTTGTTGAGCATGACTTAAAGGTGGTTCTGACAAAAGGAAATATGTAAACCTGCCCCGTATAGCTGCCTTCACATTTTCACCTGTCAAAGATGCTCACTGTAAACACAAATCTAAATAATTTTGGAGGGAAAGAGTCTCCAGAAAGTTCAGTGAGCTTGAAACATAACCCCTTACAATTCTCCTCATGCGAAGTCACTTGAAACTATTGACTGTGTCCAATAATGCCATTGGAAAGAGTGTGCTGTGTTCACCAATAACACAAACCGCCGAACATCACTGTGTCTGGCTTCCAAGGAGAAACTTGGAATTAGTCATGAAGTCTGTGTGAGGTTTAGCTATTCCCAACCTGTGATGTTGCAGCAAGCTAGAATTATTTTTTGAGCTGTTTGCCCACTCTTTCTCAGTAGTCAGAATTTTTGGTGACATTTCTTGGCAGGCACTCTTATTTAACAACTTTTCAAACACCAGAGAACATTTTCCAAAAGTTGTTATGGCTTTTCCCCCCCTTCAAATCTACTCCTGGCAAAGGAAAGACAACGCCAAATTTAAAGTTGGGCTGCAGAACTAATTAAAGGCGGAGAGCTTTTCCCAATTGGAAATCACTAGACATCAAAGTTCAAAAAATAGTCATTCTCAGCTTCAGAACCCATTACTTTGGAGAAATTATTGTGATTTCATTAACACATTAATTTTGCAACACCATCAGCTCTCACAGATGGTGAAGACATGATCTACAATTCAAATATGACTCTTGTTTGCACAAATGTCTTTCCTTCATATGGCATTTTAAACAAGAATTAATATGAGTAATCTTGCCATAGCTATAAACAGATAAACAGATGTCAAAATTTTCAATAGTTCTTTCAGTGCCTCACTTTTTTTTGGACAGAATTTTACACACACCATCTTTTTCTTATTCTTATTTTTTTTTTTCAGATTCTCAGCATTCAAGCCACATAGCACCAGAGGAGGAATTGTGAAATTTAGTCAATGGTGGGCTTATTGAATTCCAGTTTCTCCCCCAATAAAGCACTGGTTCCAATATTGTCCTAACAGGACCCCGTTTTTGTTGTACAGAGTGTCTGTTCCTTTGGTGTGAGTGCATTTTTTTAACTATCGTAAACTGATAAAATGAAAAGATGATAAATTTTAATAATGATTGGTCACATAAACAATGCAAAAACAACATATGCTGGGCATTTGATTACTCATCTCATTTAACTCTCAGCTTTCCTTGATTGTAAACAGTGGTGGCATGCTAGTATGTGATTGTGGGCGAACACTCGCATGGCAGATGTGGTTCTCTCCCTTCTCATTTTTTTCACTAATATATATAGGTATAAATTTGATAGTGTAATAGTGAATAAAATCTACTTATTGGCTCCATTGGTTTTTTTGTTTGGTGTCGTATCAAATTGCTCTTTCAAAATACTTCTTGCAAAAATTTGAGGATGTTTTGCTGAGTGCCATTTGATGATTAGAATGGCTATTCTTTCAACTGAGTTAACAAAACAATTAATAATTTAAATGCTCATATTCTCCTGTCTTCACTACAGAGTTTCAGATTGCTCTGCACCAAGGGAAGTTTTTATCCGGAGATGCTCAATTCACAAATACGTGCAGAACTGGGAGACCCACAAGATCCATCCGACCCTCAAGCTTCTCATCTAGGCAAAGGTGAAGTAAACTATTAGTGAAAACATGGTACACATACATTACTATTTTAAAAGCTTGATTTTAAAAATAAATTTAATATATAATGATGTGGCATTTAAATTCCAACTGCCACTATTTCAAAATGAAACCTCCACGGAAAGCCTAAAATATAAATATGTAAGTTTGACGCTTCTATTCCTTCTGTAATCATGGGCTGAAAAACATTATCAGTGGATGATATTAATTAATAAACCAATTTTCTGGCATATTTCTTTTGTGTCTTATTTTTTAACCATAAAGGGGAAGAGTTTTCTAAAGTCCTTAATTGGTTTCTAAATTCCCAGGTACAATTTTTTTTTTGCCGTGGGAGGAGTCCTGTTTAGTCAAGCTAAATACTGTAAATATTTTCGAGTGGAGTGAAATCTAATAATAATGTAAATACGGTACAATTTAAATGTTCTTTTCTCACTTCCTTCACTTTCAGTAATTCACGGGTGGATAAGGAATGCTCATAGATCTATCGCAATCATCCAGTGAGAATCTTCCTTCATATTTTATTTCCACATAAAAAGAATTATAGACATCAAAGTTAAAGGCAAAATGTTATCTCATCGAGGTTTCGCATTAAAGCAGATGCCTAACCTGAGCAGCTCTGTTTCTGCAGCATCCCAGAGCACTCAGGTAGTAAAGCTCGTCTATGATGGCTCGTTCCCGGGTCATGTGAGTGTGAGTGTGTCTATTGCCTTGCCTTATTACATTGCAATTCAGAACACTGACCTAAAAATACAGAAAAGCAATCTTTCTGATGAAGCAAAAAATTATTAGAGGGAAAAAACTGTCACTTAAGAAATAATGAATCAAATCTGTCTTCCAGGACACATCATTTCAGATGAGGTCAATGAATTTATAGCACAAATGGCTATATCATGTGAGGCGATAAAACACAGGCCCATCATTCATTCTCCATCTAACTAATGACACACTTCTAGTAATTAAAGATTTCATCATAAGAGCCTGAGCTGATTACTTAAGATGTGGTAGCTGGGTGAAAATATATACTGTATCTCTCTCTCTTTAATAAAGTGACATTTGCATATCCATGAAATATACTGCATGTGACTTATAAAGTGTGGTTTTCTGAAATTTGGTGTAGTGAGGGTATTCTTCCCTGCCATAGACAGCTTTAAATTGTATTGTACTTTACTTTTTTAAGCACTATTTTTTTCCTCATTATGCCAAGAAGTACCAAAATTCCTTCAGACATTTTAAAAGATAGACATGAAGAAGTGCAGAGCTCAACTCCCTGGATTCTGGAATGATTTCTCCCTAATTCTGCCCCAGCTTTGTTTCTGTTGGAACCTGGCCTCTCTGGTTCCCCTTCTCTCCCTAACAGGTCCCAGATTGGATGGAGGCTGCCGCTGTTTAATCATGCCAATCTGGGGACCGAACAATCAGCAAATGCAATGCCATTGAGCAAGACAGCTGAAATGCTTCGTATCACAAATACATAATGTATCACCAGGAAGACAAAAAGATCACAAACAAGATAAACAAATGCGTGTTCCATTCAACACTAGAACAGCAGTCCTCAAAAAGATTAAATTTACCTTCCTGGGATGTGTCCAATTCTAAACAACAGAATGAACATTTCCTTTAGTCCATTTAGAGTATATTTTGGTGGCTGGCTGCCAGGGTAGTACTTATAAGCTCAGTGGCCTGATGGATTCACTCCTTTCCTGTGAAATAAATGTGTGGCAACCTACACCACTAAACTGCTCAAAAGACACTGCCTCAGCAGAAACAGCGCTTGCTCTTGATACCAGAAAACTGAAAGGCAGGACTTCTGGTTCCTATAACTCTTTCCATCTTGTATTTCCCCTGGAAAGAAAGCAAGCTATTCATGTTGGCAACTGAGCCTTCATTTTTATATAAACGTCCAAAGTCAAAGCCAAAGTATGCCATGAGGTTACCCACATGGGCATAATATATACATTCTGCTGGGCTTAAGAGAAGATTCGGGTAAATGGGGGAGGGGGCAGGGTTCCTAATTAACACATTAATCAGCTGTCAGCTGTGGGAGTAAAGTTCATGCTTTAATGGAACCCACCGCTGCCTTCTGAGTGGTAATCTGGCACCAGGCAGTATTTAATTAAGCAACCCTTTTGCTGAAACCTTTCTTCTTTGGGCAAAGCCATTTGCAACAATGGAACATAAAAAGATATTAGCATGTGCTTGAATGTCATCAACAATTTGAAAACAAAACACAAAATCTTCCTGTGCTCCTTATTTTCCACTAATATAGCACCCAGGCAACAGCTCTGGAGATGTGGCTCCTTAAGCCAAGTGGCATTCTGTCATAGCAGGGTGGTTCCCAAGGCCTTGGCATGTAAAGTGTAGCACTGATCTTATAGTCCAGGCCAGCTCAGAAACTCACAAGCTCATTCAGGAGTGAAGTGAAGGAGGGTGGAGAGATGGAGGCAGGAGTGTTCAGGGTTTTAGAAGGCTTTGGCGGCTGCCCTACCTGTTTGTAGTCACCTCCCAGAATGACCCCACCTGTGCACGTCCTCTGGCCCTGCCCTGGAGAGCCATGTCCCAGCAGAATGGGACATGGCTTTCCTTTGGGACTTGACAGTGCCTCCAGCAACCTAGTTCTGTGTACCTGGTGGCAAAGGATGCTACAGAAGGATCCACATGGGATCTGGAATTAGATGTGGGTATGAGTGTGGGCTCCATAACTTAGTGGTGCAATCTTATGAAATCTCAGCTTCAGATTCTTCATCTATAAAATGGGAGTAATACTAATCACAACTGTTTGCCAGGCATAGCACTAAGCTCATTATCTAGTCTATCCTCTTAATCCCCAGCCTACCGCCATCATGGTTGCTGATGTCACCTGTTTTAAATTCATTGTGTGAGAAGGATGCTTCTATGGCAGTGTGAGGGGAGAAAGGAGATTGTTTTCCTGTAAGCGTGTATGACTCTGAGAGAAAACAGGGCATATTTTTCTCTGGACAAATGAATGGTGTGGCTCACAGACAGCAGCCTGGCTCTGCTTCCCAGGAGGCTCCGTCCTGGGGGTGACAGAGACAGCCAGCCAACAGTCCTGGGCACATCCAGCTGCCTCGTCCTGAGAAGCCTCGATTCAGCGCCCGCCGAGGCTTCTTCTCCTCATAGCCAGTCATTCTCTAATGCAGGAAAAGCTTGACAAAACAGCATGGCTGCCTGGAAAGGAGTGTTAGAACCATTAAAATGAGTGATTCCTCTTAGGCTCAACTGCTGTTTGAATAGTGGAGGCCATAAACTGTGCTATTCATGTTTTATTAAAAAAACAAAGTGGATGGACGATCTGCTTGGCTCATTACATGGCAGAAGCATCTCCAAAGAACAGCCAGAAGCCACGGTACCAGGCGCCCTCAGTCAGGGCACCCGCCCCACCAGGGCAGGAGGTGTGTGTGGGGAGGAGCCCTCATGAGGGAGAAGAGGCTGCCCAAACGGCAGGACAGGCGTCAAGCTCACAATTCCAAGTCTTCTTGCAAAGCTGGAATTGAGAGTGAAGGAAGAAAAGAGATGCTGTAGCCACAGAAATGCAAAGCCACACAGAATTTGAGAGAGAGATTTACACAGAAACAGCAAGGGCTCTTCACATAAAGCAAATTCATGAAGAGGTTCATTTTCAGAACAAGAAACTTTCTGCAGGTTTAGATTTCAACACGATGATGGTTGTTACATACAGTAGTTCTTTTTGGTTGTCTCCTCCTCCCCTCTCCTCTCTTCTCCTGTCCTATCCTCCCCTCCCACCCATTCCCCTCCCCCTCTCCTCTCCTCTCCTCTCCCTGCCTCCTCCCCTTCTCTCCAATAAGATTTCAAACTCAGGGACAGACTAAAGAGCATCTTTATTAGAACTGAAAATCTCAGAACTCTGCCCCCCCACGTGAATTTTTATACAGTGTCTCAAGTTCTGCTTATCTTAGAAGTTTGAAGCTGGATTCCAGAAGTCTTGGTCCAGATCACTGGGACAGATCCTTCTCTTTGTCATGTCCCATGAGCTCTATGGAGTGGAGCAGAAATGGGCCTGGTTTTCCAGATCTCAGTGAGCTTTGACCAATGGTCGTTACTGCTTCAAGCCTCTGATTCAACAGCTAAAGCAAGAGGTGGACTCCTGGGCTGTATGCAGTGACACCAGGCCATCCCAACAGCCAAACACGATTCAGAAGGAGGTGGCTTCCCTTGGGCTGATATGTCAGGTTGCCTGAGCGCACCAGACTACCATCCAAAACACTGCTTCACTGATGATGGATAAACACAACTCTCATCTTCACAACACCAGTCATCCAGATGGAAATGGAAAAATTCAGTCGAACTTTGGACAACCTGGTCTCCCTGCTGTCACATGTCTGCCTCTCTGTTTTGACCCGGTGATTTCAGAGCAGTAAGATAGCTAGAGACCTCAGAGCAGTAAAAGTCAGCCCTGAAAAGAACCCCAGAGACCATCTCATCCTCTCCTTTAACCTCCGGCTTGTGGTGGTCCCAGACATCGAATCTCTGAGCTTCAGTTGCTCAGCTATAAAATGAGATGGACAATAGTGACAGTACTACCAGGGACATGTGGGAAAGGAAGGAAGCCAGCAAGTCACCACAGACACAGAAAATGTGCCCCACGGAAGCAGACCATGGCTTTGTGCCCCATCTCCCATTGTCTCCTGTGCCAGCTCCCATGCTGGCACCTTCTTATCAACTTCGGCTATAATACTACCTGCCTTGCAAAACCTGCTATCACATCATCCCCTTGACTCCCCCAAAAGTGAGGTTCCCTGCGTGTCAGGCACCAGGCTAGGCGTGCGGGCAGAGGAGAGTAAATGGCAGCCCCTCGCCCTCATCCTGGTAGAGTCCACGGCAGCAAATGGGAGGTGCAGGGCTTGGTTTTGTCTTTATTCAGCCATGTTTACTTCAAACTGAAATTTTCAAAAACTGAGTTCCTATTTGTAATGCTTTTTTAATTAAAAAATGAGCAGTGAGCTGTGCTAAAAAAAGGCATCAACTGGGCTGTGAAGAGTGCAGGGAAAAGTCGGCACCTGCTTCAAGGAGTTCCAGATTTATTAAACAGCAGCAGAAGAAATCAGCACCTTCCTTCCCCCCTCCCAGCAATACTCTGCCCCCATTCCCACCCTATCAACAGATTTGTCCTAATGGTCAAACTCAACTAATTCTTTTTTTGCATCAGGGTCTCACTAAGTAGCTGTGGCTGGGCTCAAATTCACAATCCCCCTGCCTCAGCCTTCTCAGTAGCTGGGATTAGAGGTACATGCCTCTACATCCAGCTCAGCTAACAGTTTTTAATCTAGAAATTATCCCTAATATTTTAGTCACTCAATGTCAAACTTTCTTTTGTTTTTCTAACTCAGTCCTGTACTCTTGTCAAGTGCACATCTTTTTGTCAGGTGTATATATTTACCTTGTTTACATGAACTTTCCTATTTTCCAAATACACATTTGAATCTCCTTTCAAATATATGTGACCTTATTTTTCTCTTTCTGTTTTCTAAATGTATATTTGGATATTTGAAGTTTCATATTTGGGATTATAAGAGCTCCCTCCCTGGCTGGACAAGCTACAGAGAGG
>PVJO010010614.1:0-41339 GCA_004026905.1 Hystrix cristata
AAAAAAAAAAAAAAAAAAAAAAAGAAATTCTTGGTTTCTAGGCTGTCTTGAGAGTCCTCAGAGAATTAGTCCATATAAAAACAAAATCTAAAAGCAAATAATCATGATAGGTACCATCATAGATATGCAAATGTATATGCTGCGTCAAGTTCCAAATCTAAAAGCGTGAATAAGTCTTAAAGGTATAGTGTAAACCCCAAAGTCCTAGGCAAGAAAAGTCTTACACTGGTGTTTTCTAACTGTAGTAGATGCACTGTGTAATATGACTTCACATCTTCTGACAAGAGCTTCACTCTGAATCCTGTTTCTTTAAACACCATCTCCCGGTCATCTGTTGGCCAGTACTGTGCACACTTAACCTAAATTTTAAGAGATTAGTTATTAAAACCATTATGAAACCATAAAAGTTGAAAAAAAGAAAACAAACCTTATGCATACATGCTATATTTCTTCAAGTCGTCCCACCTAAGAACAGTCACCACCACATTTGATTTATTTAGTAAGACTGATCTTGTATAAAGCAGCTCTGTAGAATGTCTCTATAACTGTTAAACTAAAAAAGCCACAAACAAATATCATGTTCACAAAATAAAAATGAAAGCTGTCACTTTTAAAAGCTTGATGTCTTACAATTTTAACATCATAAGACATTCACTTATGCTTCCGAAAGTATCAAACTCCTACAAGGACCTTATCTTAAAATAGTATTGAAAAGGCTTTATTTATCATCATTTTCCACAATTAACTTGCTATTAAATATCTAAAAATATCATCTGTTTACTTAACTAAGTTCAAATTAGTAATTTACTAAAATTAAGTCAGGGAAAAGAATCAGAAGATTCTAAACCTTTTTACCTAGAATGTTTGTGTGTATGTGTGTGTATGTATGTGTGTGGTTTTTTTGTCTGTCTTTGTTTTTTGATTTTTTGAGACAGTCTTGCTATGTAGTTCAGGCTGGTCTTGAACTCACTATGTAGTCCAGGTTGGCCTTGAACTCATAGACGCTGGGATGACAGGTGGATGCCATCACACCCAGTTTTTCCTAGAGTTTTTATACAGATTGAGTACTCTTAATGGGAAATGTCGTTTGACTCTGATAGTAATTGGCAATGTCATAAGGAAATGATGTAATATATTTAAATTGGGAAATGAAGTAATACATTTTACGTTGTTCAAAGAAAAGCAAATGTGAGCCAAGGATTTTATACCCTGCCATTCTGACTTGTGTATATTGCAACATCACATAAACTGTCATTGACATTTAAGAAATCAGAGACTGTAATGCCCAAGAGTTCTTCTTTAGGACCCACTAAAAAAATCAGCTTCTGAACAACTGGACAGACACGAACAGAGACTGTGATAAATATTAAATTCATACAGTTGGCCCTCCCTGTTCATGTGTTCTCTATCTGCAAATTCAACCAAGCTTGGATTAAAAATATTCAAGAAAGCTGGGCACTGAGGCGTACACCTGTAAACCCTTTTTGCCAGCTGTTCCTCTGGGAGGATGAGGCAGGAGGATTGCAAGTTTGAGTCCCGCCTGGGCATCTTAGGGAGACCCTGTCTCAAAACATTTTTTAAAAGGCTGGAGTTTGGGGATTTAGCTCAGTGGTAGAGTGCTAGCCTAGCAAGCACAGGGCCCTGAGTTTGATCCCCTGCACACCCCCCCCCCAAAAGGCTGAGAATGTAGCTCAGTGGAAAGGTCTTGGCTTCAATTCCCTACCAAATAAATAAATGAATGGAAGAAAAGAAAAGGAAAAAAAAAACAAAAAACCTGGATCCATACTGAACACACAGGTCATGTTCTTGTCATTATTCCCTAAAGAATACAATATGGTAGCTATTTATATCTAGACTCACTTGTAATACCTACTACATGTAGGTATTACATTTAGAGACAAATAAGGGAGACTATGCATAATTCATATGCAAATTCTACACCATACTTTATAGTCGGGGCTTGAGCACCCAGATTTTGGTACTGGCAGAGGGTCCTATACATCTATCTCCCATGGATATGAGGGGTGACTGTTCAGAAGAGTGAAAAACAGATGCAAAGGGGAAGACTGTAGTATGTTACATGCTCTGACAATGCAGGTTAACGACAACTAAGAAGAAAAAAAAAAACCCAGAAGAGAATGTGAACAATTGTGAAAAACTGTGAAAAACATTAAATTATTTTCAGGAATTATTTTGGTAGCAGAACAGATATTGCTGGGACTCTGTTTTCTACATGGTATAGGATAAAGGAAATGAGTCATTATAAAATATTCTAAATCCCCAATGTCTTTAAAAACCAGGATTCTAAGATTTAGCTATTACAAACTGTGCTGCTATAAACATGGGTGTGCATATATCGCTGTGGTATGATGCTTTTAATTCTTTTGGGAAGATACCAAGAAGGAGAGTAGCTGGGTCAAATGGAAACTCTAGTCCTAGTTTTTTAAGGAATCTCCACACTGATTCCCATAGTGGTTGCACCAGTCTAGACGTTCCCACCAACAGTGGAGAAGGGATCCTTTTTCTCCACAGCCCCCCCAGCATTTGTTACTGGCTGATTTACTGGAAATAGCCATTCTTTCTGGAGTGAGATGGAATCTCAGTGTTTTAATTTGCATCTCTTGAATCACAAGTGATGCTGAATATTTTTTCATGTTTATTTGCTGTTTCTACTTCTTCATCTGAGAAGTGTCTATTTATCTCAGCTGCCCGTTTTGGGGCTGGGTCTTTAAATTTTGGAGATCCAATTTTTTTGAGCTCTTTATATATTCAAGATATCA
This sequence comes from Hystrix cristata, assembly GCA_004026905.1. Lineage (NCBI taxonomy): Eukaryota > Metazoa > Chordata > Mammalia > Rodentia > Hystricidae > Hystrix > Hystrix cristata. The sequence continues at coordinate 2,781 of PVJO010010614.1, forward strand.
GTCCTCTGTCAGAGGAACAGCTGGCAAAAATTTTTTCCCACTCCTTGGGTTATCTCTTTGCTGTTGGTGGGTTCTTTTGCTGTGCAAAAGCTTTTTAATAAGATTAGACCCCAGTTGATTCTTTGTGATATTTCCTGGGTAATTGGGGTTTTGTTCATAAAGTCTTTGCCTACATCCATGTCTTCAAGAGTTCTACCTATTCTATCTTCCAGCAGATTTAGTGCCATAAAGTACAATTAGCTTGAGGTATTTCCAGGTAAACGGACGCATCTTGAGACCACACTCTTAAGTGAAATAAATCAGACGTACATGTTTAAATACTGCACTGTTTCTCTGATGTGAAAAACAGAAAGTGTAAATGATGACAGAAAGGGAAGAAACTGCTCAAATGGGAAGGAGAACAAGGGAGGGGGAGGGGAATGGAACAGAGGGACAAAAGAAAAAAGAATAGAAGAAAAAATGGAAACAAAGCTTTTGTAAATAAGGAGGGAGGAGGGAAGAAGGGAGGGGAGGGGAATGGGAAAAAAAGAAGTAAGATATTTCACGTACAGGTACACATTCCCTATGATGAATGTTAACACTATGTGTATCTAAAATGTACCATAAATAAAATTTAAAAAACAAACAACAAATAAAAAAACCAGAAAAAAATAAATAAAGGCAAACATTGTAGAAAAAAAACAAAAAACAGGACTCTTGGGTATGAAAAAGGAAAACAGCAGATAGAAGGTAGAAAAACCAGTCTTCTCGTAGAAACGGCTGGAATCTTGCCCAAAATAATCAAACTTGAATTTTAAGAAGCATCTAGACCCACCCATCATAAAGATGGTTTCTAAATTCTGGTGGTAGCATTGTCCTGCTAACAGTAATTGTACTCCAATGTGTGAGGTATGAAACTTACAGGTTATCTTGTTTGCAATGCTGTTCAAAGTGACACATAATTTCTGAATGAGTTTAGAGACTATGAAAACCACTAAAAATGATAATGCTGACCCTGCCCTGGAAGTTCTTGAATGTCAATGCCACTTCAGATCAGAAACAAAGTTTGCCCCATTGCTGAAAATAAGCAACCACAAATTTTGAAAACAAGTAAGAATGAGGAATATAAAAAGCAGAACAGCACCTTTTAAAAAATTCTTTTGATGGTACTGGAGATTGACCCCAGGGCGTTTTCACTGAACTACATCCTCAGCTCTTTTGTATTTTGAGACAGGGTCTTGCTAAATCAGTAAGCTGCCCAGGTCTGGCTTGAACGTGTAATTCTCCTCCCTCAGCCTCCCAGAAAGCTGTGATTACAGGCCACCCTGTGCTACCACATCCAACAGTACAAGATTGTAAAGCTGGAAGAGACTTTAGTGATAATACTTTGCAATTTGCTTGTCTGACAGAAATAAAATCTACAGCTATAAAACATCTTAAAGTCACACCACTAATAGTCACTGTACTTAGATTATAATTTTAAATTTCCACGAATTTACACTTGCTGATATTTATTATCTCATAATTTAAGATCCAAGTATAATTTATAAAAAGTGTCATTTTAATCTTGTTGATAATTTCCAAAATCTTAGTAATAAAAGATTCTAATAAAGCTTAGGGATTCTAAAAACCTATATATCACTACTAGTCAGTAATTGTACCATGATATTTATATTTCAGATTGGTGGTCTGCAATTACTATATATTTAGGGTAAGAAAGGGAAAGAACATGTTAGTTCTGTTCAGAAACATTCTGACTCCTAGCCTTTAGCAATTAAAGGCCCAAGCTATGCTCCCCTCAATGAAAAACCTTTGTAGTTGAAGGGCTTATGTAGTACATTAAATTGTAAATATTACTCACCGATTCTTTCTCCACAACTCGGTTTAGCATGACAACTGCTTTGGACTTTTGCTGCCAAACCATTAGCCAGAAGTGGCAACAGGTATTAGGAAGTGGACCCTGTAAGGCAGAGGGTGTGCAGGTCAGGGAGGGTGGGGAAGAGCAGGGCCTGAGACAAGAACCTTCTAGATGTTTTAGGTCTGCTCCTAACACAGTGGCTAGTAGATTAGGTCAGAATAAGGAAACAAGACTTTAAATTCACTTGAATTCAAACACTAGTACCAGTACTCAATACTAGCACCAGCCTACTAGTTAGCATTTTGGTTCCAAACAATCAAAATATTTTATTTACATAGAAAAGGGGTTTTGGGGCTATCAGTGGCTTTCAGAGCTGGGAGCTGGAGAAGCAGGCTCAGCCAGAGCCTAGGAGTTAAAAGTGAGGCAAGTTCTGCCTCCAAGAAGCCAGCGGGGGACACTGCTCCTGACCCTGTCAACACTGTCACCTCACTTGGGCTGATACTGCCAAGAGGGGCTCTGGTATTCACGCATAACCTATAAACAAACCAGAGCCAAAATCACAAGTAGGGGCATCTTATTGGTCATGTTCTAGGTGCAAAGTTATAGGCAAAGATAGTTTCTGCCCCCCTCGCCTCTGTAGCAGAAAGAGGTTGTGTTTCATGCCAATATCCAGGGGCAAAGAGGAAGTCTGTATTATCAGTGGCTAGTCAACAAGCCCAAATCGACTACAAAATGATTTCCAGAAAAAGCATAAATCACGAAAGTACCGGAACCTGTCTGCAACTATTAATCTACAAAAGCACAGCATGCACAGCCTCAACAAGACAGTATGTAGCAGAATTAAAAGGGACAACAATTCACATTACAAGAAATGCCATGGGGACACAGTGAGGGGGGCAAATCATATGTATTTCCAATACTTTCATGTTTTGCTTAATGATACAAGATGAAAAGGCTATGCCCAAATTATAACTTCTGCTTTTTTTTAGGGCTGGAATTATTTGGGATCTTCATGAGTGCTAGATTAATGTTCTACCAGTGAGCAGCGCCCCAGCCTAACTAATATTGAATGAGTGAAAGTCCAATGAATGAGGTTTCTCTGTACCTGAAGAAACTCTGTGTGAAGTCAATACATAGTGGGTGCAGGTGTGCAGCAGGCACAGAAGCCGGGCAGAGTCAGGACACTGAGGCTGGGGCTGCCCAGAGCTGCAGCCCTGCAGGCAACAAGGGATTCAAGTGATTCTAGACTGAAAGCGTCTTCAGGATAGGTACACTCCTTGGTAAACAGCAAATGCTCAATAAATATTACTTATGCGAAAAAAATCTAAGGTTAACTTGCAAAAATGCTGGAAATCTACTGAGATTCCTGAGAGATTATAACCTAACATTTAAGGACACTATTCTCCTCACTTAGGTAGTATCTACTGCTTTTTCTACTCTGAAAACAAGATACAGTCTAAAGGAGAGAAGAGCAATGAGAAAATCCCCAGCAAAATGAATGCCTTTCACTTAACCTACAAACAAAAAACAAAGCCACTCACCAGTGAAGTTGCACCCTGGGGCATACACACACCCCAAGTTCCAATGGTGGTTTTTAAAAGCTGAATGACCATGGGGAAACAGCTATAGTATAAAGAAGACTAGTTTTTTAATGACAGGGACACCGATTTACCTCTCAGCTCCTGCACTTACAGCAGTGTTACCAATTTTTGCTTTTTCTGAGACAGAGTCTCACTCTGTAATTCAGGCTGGACTGGAACACACTTTGTAGCCCAGGCTGGCCTTGAACGCAAGGCAATTCTCCTGCCTTAGCCTCCTGAATCCTGGGACTACAGGAGTGCGCCAACATGCCCAGCAGTGTTACCAAATTTTTTAAATCTGCAAAGTGGACATAATACACCAAGGGGTTGATTAACAAAAACTAATCCATAAACCTCCAAGAAAAAGATGATTAAAAATAGTAAGAAACAAAGACCAATCAGAACAGCAGTGAGTAGTATACCTTCACCATCTCTGATTTTCCCTCTCCTTTATTATCTGAGTGTGTACACTCTGTTCCTACCAGTGTGCTATGTACAGGCCAAAGGTGTACTGTGATGTGGTATTAGGCCCTCCCAGAGTGGACTGAGGGGCATGACTAAGATCAAACACCTAAGGAGCAGCAAGTAGGAAGCAAAGACAGCAGCAGAGTAGGAAGAGGAGGGAAGGCACAGGGCTGCAGGGGACCAGCCCAAGCCAGGCACAGGACACTGCATGTTTGGAGGAGACACGCGGATCACAGAGGCAAAGTGAGGTGCACAGCAGGACCACACCTGTGCAAGAGATGGGTCTGCTGGCAAGAATAAAATGCTGCTCATAGTACAGATGAAATCAGATCTCTGAAAAGCGTGGGGAGGCAGGTCAGAAAAGACTCCTAGGGTGATAAGACAGCTTTACAGCTTTAATCCAGATGACAGGATGGGATTTGGCTTGCTAAGAAAAAGCAAACAAACAACTTAGATATAGAACGTAGAGAATGTGAGATAGGAGTAAAAACATCCAGTAGAGCTCTAGAAAATATAGGAGGTAAGTCAGGAGAAAGAAAATAGGTAGAGGCAGGCTCTGAGTTTCTACACTCTGAGGTAGGCTCTGGAGGGACACACAAATAACAATCCAATAGGGACAAGAACTTTAAAAAGTATTACAATGGTAGTAATTACACATTTTCTTTATCATAATGGGATGTTAGAGGCTTTATAAAAGGTTATTATCAATATTACTATGACTCAAAAAGGCCAAAACAAATAAAACATGGGAGTGCTCACCATACCTCTAAAGGAGTACAGGTGTTTCTCAAAACGTCATTCTACAGATGACAGAGACAGACAGACAGGTAATACAGATATAGAGGCTGAGTGAATCCACCTGTCTAGCCAGAGCAGAGCCATCCAGAGGTATCATACAACTCATGTGGTGTGGCCACAAAGTTTGGCTTTTCCTGCTTTCTCAAAGTTTAAATTACACAAAGCAGGTAAAATAGGGAACAATGTTACAAAATTATTTTAACTATTAATTTACTTCCCACTAGAACATCAAGTTCCTGATGGTAGGGTTTTTACTTAACTCTGTTTTGCTAGAATAATGACCACCACAGACTGAGTCTCCATAGACCTTCAATGAGTAAACAGCCAACGAAGTGCTGGCCTCAAGGTCTGAGCAGGACTCTGCACAGAGTCGCCCAACTTGGGTCTCACAGTTGACAATCAAGAGTATCAACATGCAAGGTGGAGGGGAGAAAAATGAAATCAGAACCTTGGGAAAGACCGGTATTTTAGGACTGAGAGGAAAAAGAGACCCAATAAATAATACTGGGAAAAGATGGTAGAGAAGAAAGTCTGCAGTAATGGTCCTGGACAACCATTCTTTTCTACATGTTCACGTTACAGTAGTTCCAATAGGAAACAAATTTTTGGCTCTAAATACTGTTTTATTAAAAAATATCATGAATGTACCTAAAACACTTCAACTATTACACAAAGGCCAAATGCAGCAAATTAGTCTGCATTCTCAATCTCCAGAAATCACTACCACCACCGGTGTGTGGTCACTGGACCCACCTCAGTGCTGTCTTAGGAAGGAAGGTAGCAGCAATGTGCTGCCATCCTCATGCCCACTGGTACTTGGCAGACTTTTCCAGGCAGGGTATGTGGCCACTGAACATCAGCACACCCTAGATCTCCGGGTTCTGACTCCAAGCTTCGATTCACAGTCCCTAACTGCTGCTGGACAAATGAGTGTCTTTCATATGTACACTGTCTACCTTTACTTTGCTTTTGAACTGTGAGTTTATGTCTTTTGCAACCCCTATTTCTCTTTTTTAAAAAATTTTTATTTACAGGAGTTGTATCTCAAGTAAAATAATTTTATAGTTTCTTGTGTATTAGAGCTAGTCTTACAGCCCACAGTTACATTAATTTGAACATATTTTTACTATATCAAACTTTTTAATCTTTCCAATAACAGGTCATTCTGACCCAAGTTAAATTTTTACAAATCTTAAATATTATGGCTTATCTTTTGAATATTTAAAAATCTTTAACTAGGAGAAATGACAGTGCTATAAATTAGGTCTCCATTATATGCCGAATATAGAGCAGCTGGTGTGGATGAACAAAAATTGTTCCTATTACCTTGGGATGGAAGAAAAGTGGTGCTTGCATGTGGGCATGGCTAGATGCTCCACAGAAAGTAGGGAGATGGCCAAAGGAGCCCACCAGGAGCTCTGGCCTGTGCTCAAGGGCACATGAACCCTAAAGGTGGCCAGACACCGTTTACACACTAGGAGGGCAAAGAAGAGCTGCCTCTGGTGATCCTCACAGGCCAGAAGAAGAGGACCGACACCCATAACAAAGCAGTAACAGGGCTGGGGATTTAGCTCAGTAGCAGAGTGCTTGCCTAGCAAGTGCAAGGCCCTGAGCTCCATCCCCGGCACCCAAAAAAACTCTCCTCACAAAACAAAACAAAACCTCATGTCAGATATGAGGCCAGAAAGACATCTGCCTGAAGAAATGTCTCGCCATTCTGTAACAATTTTCATTGAAGGAGCATGTCAAAATTAAGAATTACTTTTAAACTTAAATATTCAAAGCTTCACAATTTTACAATGCGTGCAATTCATTTCATAACCAGAAAAAACTGAACTAGCATTTCATTTACAAGACAAGATATACTTTTGGCTATATTTTAAAGCAGAAGCAACATAAAAATTGCATTTTCAGGCATGTTCTCAATACCATGTACTTGCCTGTGTTAAGACGTAACTCCTGTGTGCCTCTTCTATGTCAACTAAGCTGGCATTAATATAATCGTTTTCAGTATTTTGCAGTTTAACACGGCTGTGGTCATCTGAAAATAGAGAATGATAAACCATAATTCATTTCAAGCTTGTCATTTCTTATTTGTCAATATTAATGTTCTAAGAAAAAAATGTTCTAATGTTCTAAGAAACAAAACAAAAATAAAAATAAAAACAGGAGTTGGGGGTCTGGGGATTTAGCTCAGTGGTAGAATGCTTCCCTAGTAACCGCAGGCACCGAGTTCGAGTACCAGCACGTAAAAAAATAAATCGATAAATAAATACAAATAAAAACAGGGGTTGGTCAACTAGCTCAGTGGTAGAGCACTTGCCTAGCAAGTGTAAAGCCCCAAGTTTGATCTCCAGCACCCCCTCCAAAAAATAAATAAAAAATAAACAAAATAAAAACAAAAAATAAATTAGCACCACAAGAGAGTTGAGGAAAATCTTACTTTTGTAATTTACAAAACATAACCTTGTTTGTCACTGTGGCGATGAAAGGGAAGGGCTTTTGTCAGTAGTTTAATCCTAACTTGAAAACTGAGCAAAGAGTGAAATGTACTAAAACAACGAAGCACTTACTTTCCTAGAAAAGTAAAAGGAGTCATTTAGATTCTCTGTGCCTAAGAAATGACTGCTCTATCTGCAAAAAGATATCTGGCCTCAGACAAGATCAGATTTCATTTTCCTCATTTCTGAATTAGATAGGCATTTAACATAAACTATGTTTAGATTAAGTGCTAAAAATATTTAAATACAGTTGAAGTATTCCAATTGTGTTCTTTAAAAGAGCACTGAAATGTTTCACTAGTTAAGACTGTTAACAGTTTAGATATAATTTTAGTTTTTAAGGTAAAAATCTCACAGATGTAGAATTTATGCTAATTCAAATATCTGAAATACAAAACTCAATCTTGTATCCTGTAGATGAGAAAGAGAAGGTGACAGGAGAAAAAGCACACAACACCAGGAAGAACATTAGTTCAGAACACTAAACACTGAGGTCTGAAGCATAGAGCGGAGTTAACGAACTGAGAAACATGATGGTGGTGCTTAAGTCTGGAAAACATACTCAATTATAAACTGTTCACCTCAAAGAAATCTACATAAACATCTACTCTCTCCCTACCTTTAAACCAAAAAATCTGTCTATACAATCTCCACATGAAAGAAAAAGTTAAATGGCTTTAGTTTCACACATCAATTTATCTGAGATGTTTCTGCTGGACTGAACCTAAGACCTCTGTAAATATTACATGTCATCTGCCAACAGGAAAAACTAAGATCTTGTTATAGTAAATCACATATACTAGTGTTCTCGGAAAGATGATGTCAGCAAGCACTTTTTTTAACAACCACTTTTTTTTTTTTAACAGTTTAATCACCCCTTAACTGTTACATTATACAAGATAGTAAAAGGATCAGCTACCTAATTAACAAAATAGAGATAATATATCTCCCAGCAGTATACCAAAAGAATAATGTGTGCTTTTTAAAAAGTCACACAATCCCTAAAATTCAAGTTCTACTAACATTTCACACCAAAGAAATATATTTCCTCGTGTTGCAATCACAGAAAGAACATAAACCAAAGGCTCCTCATCTGCACAGCACAACTGAAAACAGCCTTCTGGCCTCGTGCAGGTGGGAAGGTTCACTTCTTGGGGATGGGAACGTGGATCCCTCTTCAGGTCCAGGGAGGGGAGGAGGTGGGAGAGAACCTCCATTGCTGGGTATTAAGCATCCAATATGTTGCCCCCTTGGGACTCTGAACTGGAATCCACTATTCTTTTCCCTCGGTCTTTAACACTGACACCACGTGTTACCCAAACTTTATCAATACCGCAACCACACAATCCGGTGGGGAGCATAGCTCCATCTCCTAGACCCAGTTCTGGGTCCTGCAAGGCCTGGCCCAGACAGAGGCTTTCTTCCTATCTGACATTCATTCACTGACTCCGCAGAAGCAAAGGGACACTAGGTTCTCTCAGGAAAAGAAAAAACTTTTAACTCTGTTGGCAGACGACATTAAAAAAGGAAAGCAATCCTTAGGCAAACTCTATAGTCATTTAGAACTGGCTACAAATGGGGTTGAGCTGTAGTTTTCCTCAGGACTGATTAGAAAAGTAAACTCTCAAATACACATCTACATCACTACTAATTTTAGTTCTATTAAGAAGACTAATAAAAATGTAAACATATATGTAACTTTTTGATCCAGAAGAGACTCTTTAAAGAAAAAAAACAGGGCTCGGAATTTAGCTCAGTGGTTAGAGTGCTTGCCTAGCAAGCACAAAGCCCTGAGGTTCGATCCCCGGCACAAAAAAAAAAAGAAAAAGAAAAAAGAAAAAAAAAGCATTACTGGTGTTAAGTAAAACACATCACCTCAAAATATCCAAACAGATCATAAATATACACATTTCAGGAAGTGAAACTGTCAAAGCCTTTTTAGAAGAAACTATAACTTTATAAATTTATATTCTTCAGCAAAAATAAAGGATGCTGTCTCCTCTTCATCCAGGAGTTACTTGTCTGATTTCAGTGTGAAGGGCTGCAAGAGCAAACACAGGCCCATACACCCAGAGTCCAATCCTTTTCCCTCCCTCCTGTCCATCAGCCCCAGCTGTCAACTGTTCATTCCAAACCACACTTTTGACCTCTGAATTAGGAAAAGCAGAAAGTTAGGTGCTTTTTCTTCTTCCCTTTTCTGCCCAGGAATCTCTGGAATGAGATGATCTACACAATTACGCCCCAAGGTTCACAGTGCTTTATCATCATGTAAGTCTATGGTTATCTCTATCTTCCCTATCTTTTAAAGGATCCAATAAAGTGAGAAAAATGAAGATTGTAGCAACTGTATTACATGAAATACCACAAAGGCAACCAAACCACATTCCCACAGGAAATCTGATTTCTCAACATCCAGTAACACCCAGGGCAGGACTACCAGGAAGCACTCTTTTCTATAGGGCATTATCTGTCCCCAGTCCTTGTCACTAGGTGAATGAAGGAATTCCACACCCAGCAGAGCTGCGGTTTGTAAACTGAATACAGATTAAGCCAACTTCTGATGAAGAGTCCCTTCACCTCCCACTCACAAGCAGTATGTTTTCTGAGAAATGGTTTCAGCTCTCCAGAAATGACTTGCTGTAGCTGTGGCCTAAACTGACATTGAGTAGCTTCCTTTTTCAACACTGTCATAATAAGCTTTTAAAAAAAATTAATCATGAGCTTCATCAAATTTATCATTATTGTAAAGGCATTTCCTTTTGGAAAAAATTTCAGGTCAAACAGGAAAAAGAGAGGATTCACATTAATCACAACAGAGATCAGGGAGAATGAAATTTTAAATTAGGCAAGAAGACCAATTCTCTTAGGACAGCATGAACAGCTGACTCTTCCCTGTAGACTTTCCCCCGTAGACTCTCCTATTCATACCAGGGTTAAACAGTAAGTTTCTAGACAGTGATGTACATACCTAGGTGCTACTTCCCTGTCAAGAACTCAATGAATTTTATAGGAAGGTCAATCCTATTCAACTCCAAAAGAACATAGCTGAGGGACAAATACTGTGGATTTTCTCTCATAAATTGAGTGATGAGCCAAATGCAAAGCTAGAGCTAAAATCCAAGTCACTATAAACACTGCCATATTAATGGAGAGGAAATGCAGCCCCGAGCACACAGAATATGAGTGCTCGGGGTGTGCTCAGCAGGCAGTGGCCTCTACACAGCAAAACATTCAGTGTCTCTGTCATGCCAGACACTGGCCACACATGTCTGTCACACTCGGCCCTCACACCATACCCAGTGGACATCATCACATTTACCGACACACAGGGCAGTTGGTCACCAGTCTCAGTGCCCAAGAGAACAGAGGGCCTGTGTCCTGGGTTGGAGAGATGTGGGAGACTACATGTTCCCTGTGTGGCACCACCTGCTCTGGGCATCAAGGTGGTCTCTGCCACCCTCCCACACCCCCTGAATGCTGCCTGTCACCCTGGGTAACTTCTACCTCATCTCTCACACAAACTAAGCCTCCATGAAGATCCAGCCTCAACTTGGCTTCTCCCCAAAACCCTCAGATGGATCCTTCCATGAGGGCCTGTTCTGCTCCTTACATTTAACACTTCGACTCTAATGTATAGTTATAGACAAGCAACCAGGACATAAAGACATTTGTATAAACTAAAGAGTTTCACAAAGAAAAAAAAAAAAACTTCTATTCAGTAGTAACATGAGTGCTTGCTTCGGCAGCACATATACTAAAAGTAGTAACGTGAGATCACTTCTTGGCCTTTTGGCTAAGATCAAGTGTAGCAGTAACGTGAGTACTGTACTTTAGTCCACTGAGTACTGTCGAAGAAGCCTGGTCAGCAGAGGCCTGAACAGGCTCTGAATTGCAGGTGAAGAAAAAACATGAGGACAGGGACAAGAGGGAATGGCACATCCTGAAGGGATGGCGGCAAGACAGATGAGAGGGCCCAAAACACATGGAGGCTCAGGGGGCCTGTGGGCTGTGCTATGGCACAGGCTACGGCAGCACCCTGACAAGGTTCTTTAAAGGACTGGTCCAAGCCAAATACATTTGATTTCTAAAAAAATGACTCCTGGGACCATGGAAGATGCACAGAACAAGGAAGAAGCCCATGTTGTGCAATGATACACAGATAGCTTGGTCTTTCTTCCTTTCCTTCTCCTTATCAGAGATGATAAGGTCTGGTCTGAACCAGCAGTGGCTGTGGGAATGGAAAGAGTTGCTTGTCACGCAGCACAGAAAAGGCCACCCTACCACCTGGGACGACTAGAACCCTGTGACAACAGCCAAGCCACTAGTGCTCTGGGTCTGCTTTCTCATCTGAGTGCCTTGAGAATCAAGATAATCAATCAGAGTGATTCACCACTCGGACCACCAACTTTAAGTGATCCTATCTGCCCTGGCCATGTCTGCAGAAGCAAGGGAAGGCTCTGCTGAAGAGGTTCACAGGGATCGTGTTCAGCCACAGCACTATGACTCCATGAACTGTCTGTGAGGAGGGGTACACGACCTCACTGAGGGTCCTGAGCAAGGCAGCCACTCAACCTAGTGTCCAGGTACTCATGGGGTCCAAGTTCGGTCTTTTCTAAGAATGGAGATGCTGAATTCTCTCATTCATTTCTTCTGTACAATTACTATCCCCCACTCACTGTCTTGTAATAAAGTATTTCATAGAGGGATATTTTAAGACTATGTGAATATCTTGTTGCTCACCAAAATTTCACCCAAGTTTACCATCCATTTCAATATTTATTAACTGGCATCCTATATGAAGATAGAAATTTAAGTTAATTCTGTACTTACTCTGATTACCATTATGGACCTGAGTGTAGGTAAATCCTAGAAGAATGTGCAATCTCTAGTCGTTGGCTATATGGTTCTATATACTTTTCTTATTATATTAAACTTAATCATGTTGTCCAAATTTTCTATTTCTTTACAAATATTTTGTCTTGTTAAGAAGTTCATGAACACAGATTTGTCAATTTCTTCCAATAATTCTCTTCATTTTTACTTAATGTATCTTGAGGCTACTTTATTAGTTGCACACACATGTCTGACCTGATAGACATCTGCATTCAAACTAGCTATGAAGGCAGCCCATTTGCTGAGATTATTTACAGGGGCAGGACAGGGGTGTCATCAAGAAGCCTGTAAGTTTTCTTGATTCTTCCAGAAACTCATTAAACAAGTGTATTTACTGAGAATCTTGTTTTATAGCAGAAATGAACTACGAATTCTATGATTAGCCAATCTAAAACCATAGGTCTGTGTCAATCTCCTTTAGAGTGTGTTCTACACGCACGCATCTTGAGGACATTATGCCAAATGAAATAAGCCAACTGCAAAAAAGTAAATACTGCCTGATCCCTCTTCTATCTGCTATCTAAACTAATCAAGCTCACAGAAACAGGAAGTAGAATGGTGGTTGCCAGGGCCTGAAGAAGAAAATGAGGACCAGCTGTTTAGCAGATATAGTTTCAATTATATGACACTGAAAAGTTCTAGAAATCTGCTGCATAACAATATGCATGCATTTAACAATACTGTAATGTACACCTAAAATTGCTAACCGGACAAATCTGCTGTGTTTTTCACCACATATACCTCATATACACATCTGTGTAGAGGACACACACACACACACACACTGATTCATCACCAGGGAGGGAAAAGAGATGACAATTCACTGAACAAGTACTGCACTTTCTTTTAGATCACATAGTAAAGCAGGATTTCTACCTATAAGCAAACAGTAACAAAGACTTCCAAATCTGGTAGTGGTCTCTAACAGTATGAAGACAGTTCCAAAGTAACCATTAGGATGGAATTCTCTCTCAGCCAACTAGTTCTTGTCCATCTACTCTATGTCTTGATAGTTAACTGAGACACCTGTGTCATCTGGGAAGCATGATGGTTAAAGAAAGAATGCAGACTTCGAATCATATTTCAAAATTCCCCTTTCCTTTATTTTTTTCATATTTAGACTCCAAATGCAGTTTCTATAGGACAATCTCAGCAGTGGTGCCAAGGTTGCGGGTATAACAATCAAATAAGGAGATGGTTTAAAAATACAGACTTCTAAGCCTACTGAACCATATCTAGAAAAGAAAGACCTGGAATCCTGAGTTCCCCCCTACACCGGAATTCTAATTCCATTCCTCTTTATCTACTGAGCTGACCCCCATCCATTCTCTTAAAGGCAGCCCTGGCTTTGGACACAAATCGAGGGGTCTCCTCAGGTATACATGCTGCTCGCTCACCCCACTACACTGTGAATTATTAGAAGGAGGGGCACATATCCATCATTGTGTTCTCCACACAGCACAGCATCAGCCAACACATGTTTTCTGAACCAACAATTGCCAAGTACCTACTGCTGGTGGAAACAACACCTCCTCTGTGACCTCCTCTGCTGGATGATGTGACCACCATGGCAAAGCTGTCGAGTTGATACTGCAGGAAGAGGACTTCAATTGAAGGAGTCAGAGAGAGAAGAAGAATGTTTGAAAAGGGAATGACATTTTCAAAGACAATGAGGTATTAAAAACTAGTCACCCTGAAAGAATAATAAATGATTCAATTTTATCAAAACAAATTAATTTGTAGGAAAATAGCTAGGAAAAAAATGGCTAGAAGACTGTATAAAGGGTCAATCTCCAAGAAGACCTAGAATGATAATGCTAAAGAAATTTAGGGGTTGGGGATTTAGCTCAGTGGTAGAGCGCTTGCCTAGCAAGAGCAAGGTCCTGAGTTCGATCCCCAGCACTCCCGCCTGAAAAAAAAAAAAAAAAAAAAAAAAAAAAAAAAAAAAAAAAAAAAAAAAAAAAAAAAAAAAAAAAAAAAAAAAAAAAAAAAAAAAAAAAAGAAATTTAATATTAGCCAGAGTGCTGGCACACACTGGTAATCCCAGCACTTGAGAGGGTGAGGCAGAAGAATTGCTCTAAGTTCAAGGTGAGCCTGGGCTACATAGTGAGTTCAAGGCCAGCCTGGACTACATAGTGAGAGCCTGTTCCAAAAAAAAACGAAAGGAAAACTCTTAACTTTTTCCTAAAAGTTGTGTAGTACTTATTGGACAGCAGAGCAGCAAACAGACTTATACTACACTGGGTACTGCAGAATGGATTGAAGAGGGAACAGAATAGAGGTAAGGAGACTTGGGAGGCCACTGTGATAAGCCAGGAAGCAAGGAGAAGGGCTAAATCAAGCCAGTACACACAGAGAAAAAGACCTAAAATATATTATGGAAATGGAAATTCTAATTACTTAGGCACTAATGAGATGTGGTTGCTAAACACAAGGAATCTGCTTCTGGCCTCACCATATATGTGAAGGGCAATACCATTTATGAAGCAGGGAATACGGGAGAAGAGGCAGGGTTAGGAGCACCAACAGGTGGTGCTGGCAAGGGTGCAGACTCAGTGTCCAGACAGAGCCCATGGTGGACACAGGATGTGGGAGAGCGACACACAGCATGCACAAACATGTCAGTCACTAAGGACATCCCAACTAACAGGAAGATGGCAATGGAACCTCTGGAAGATAAGGTCATTCACATTGACATTAGAGTGAGGAGGGGGAGGTAGATAGGAAGAGCCCTGAAGAAGTAAAGGGGAACTGAAGAAAAGCCCAAAAAACAGTAAGTAGCTAGAGATGAAAAACTACGGTGTTAGGGAAGAAAAGCTTGGGGACAATGTCACAAGTCACAGAGAGAAGAAACTGATGGAAAGTTCCTCAGTGTATGTGAAAGCTAGAAAGCCAACAATTCATCAGAGTTTCAGGGGAGGCCAAGGAGGCCTGAGTGGCCAGGCAGGAGAACAACAGCGGGGTGTGCTCGTGTGTACACCCACGTGGAGGGGACATAGGGAGGGCAGGTGAGAGCATTCATGAAGGCAAGGGGAGAGCAACTGGAGAGAAGGATGAAGACATGAAGCAGAGTAGTGATGGCAAGGAGGAAGGGAAGGAATGGGAAGAACAAGGGACAAAGGATTTGTTAGGAGAGCAGGAAAAAGGCCCTCTGTTTTCAGATGGTTGAAGAGTTCTTTCCTGATTTTTATCATTTTTCTTCTGAGAAAGCAGGGAGGGGGACCTGCCTCATGGCAGTGTAATCCTCGAGGGCATACATGGACCTGGCAAGACCGCCCCAGGTCAGCCACTGGAGCAGCTCTGCACATACCTGCAGCTCAACACTGGAGAAACCCAAGCTCTGAGCCTCCAGGCACAGTAGAACTACAGAGTCAAAGATGTCCTCCTACATAAAGCAACAGGGGTGAGGAAAGGATGTCGGGAACTCTGAGGCCAGTGTTCTACAGTACTTGCCAAGACGTGAGGTCACCCAGAATGAAGAAAGTATGAAGAGGATGACAAGGAAGACAGCAGCTATGAGGTCAGGAGAGGAGACAGACGTCAGGGCAGTCCTGATGCATCCCAGTGGATGAGCTGCATGGGAGCTCACTGCACTGGCAGGCTGCAGAGCACTGACTAAGACCAGGAAACCCTGCAGTGACACAGGACACAAGAATGAGCAGCCCCCTGGCCACAGGGGCATATGCCTGTGACCCTGGCCACTTAGGAGGCTGAGATAGGAAGAGTACAAGTTCAAGGATGGCCAGGCAACTTTGCCAGTCTCTGTCTCAAAATAAATAAAAAGGGCTAGAGTGCAGCTCTGTGGCAGAGAACCCCTGGAGAGGAGCCCAACTCCTCAAGGGAAGGGGGCTGGTGAGCACTTTCCCTTTTATCTGAGGGTGTTGGAGATGGATGCAGGAGCTGTGCCCCAGCCCTTGACGTGCACATTTTCCACAGATGTCTCCTTGCAGCCTGCAGGGTCAGATGTCAACAGACAGTTACGAGACAAGTCATAAGAGCTGCATCTACTTGTGTACTTGAGAGGGATTTAAATAACAGCTCACAAAAAAATGTCTCAATTCTAATCTAAAAAGTTTTTCTCCATTTAGACCACTTTGCCAAAACTAATGAAAGGACTCAAAATGTAGTTGAATACACACAATGACTGCAATTAAAATTCACACATAAAACTGAAGGCAGCCCCCAGGTCAGGGAAGGATGGGAACGATGCAGCCATCACCCCAGAAGGCCAGCATGAGTGACTCTGCAATGGACTGCCCACTGGTCTGTGTCCAGCCTGTTACCCCAAGGCCATACTCTGCATATAATGGACCTGCACAGGACCAAGCACATCCACATGAGTGCCCTAGACTGGGGAGGGACCTAGCTGGACTATATCAACATCAGCCTCCCAGCAAGGACACTGTACTGTGTCACACCAGCTGTGACCACAAAGGAAACTGGCTGGGTCTCTGTTATTTCTTACAATTGCAGGCAAACCTACAATTATCAAAAAAGAAAAAAAGATTTTAAAAAACTAAGGGCAACAAAACAAGGTTTACAACTGGAAAATACTCTCTTCAAAATGCATCTCTTTTTAAAACTCTGCCTAAAAAACAAAACAAAAAACTCTGCCTAGAAAACTAGTCTCTCCAGCTTGGTGATCCACAGCCACAGAACTAAGTGTCAGGATAGCAGCTCACACCCCATTCCCTGAACACACATAGCACCAGGACTGTCCTGCACTGGGGGCTGCAGGCTCCAGAGGAGACTGCCCTAACCCAAGTGCACTGCACCCAAAAGAATTGGAAATCATTTTTCCAGCTGTTTAAGTTTTACAAATATTTCTAACTGGTGAGAAGAAAAGTGTCTAAGAGAAATACAGTATTTTATAAGTAATTTATTACGAACACAAACTATCTTAAAACACAGCTTCTCATTCGGTTTGTCCAAAATCTGCCAATACATTCTTCATAAAACATACTTCATCAACATAAAGAAAAACATTCTGTTCAAGCAAGATTAAATGCATGGCTTCTTTTCTAGTTAAACTGAGGACTTTCAATGATGTACCCAGGCCCTAAATATCTTGCTTATACCCAAGGAGTACAATGCTTAGAAAGGGATACAATCTGTGGTCTTGAACAGATCCAGTCTATACCACAGGAAAGCTTCACACACCAGCAGCAGCCCAGTCACTGAAGAAGCAGAAAAAAAGCAGAAACCAGAATGACACTAACTCAATGTATTTTGTTAAAGATCCTACTAACACTTAGCCTTAGAGAAAATTGATGGTTAGCTCACTAAAATTAAACATGAAGAAGCATGTCAGAATAGGAAGGCAGCCTAATTTAATATCTGAACTGGTTATACAAAAATATAATCACCTCATGATAAACATTTAAAAACTCTAGGATTGTAATTGTTTACAAAACTGTGCGAGTACTTCATAATCTAAGTGTCCAACCATGGGGAATTGTTTTTATTTTTTTCTGGTGCTAGGAATCAAACTCAGGGGAAATTGTTATATGAAAGAAAGGTTCACCCAAAGCTACAAAAGAATTGTTTTTTCTAGGTTATAATAGGAAAATGTTTACCATATATTACTAAGTAGGAAATGAACCACAAATTAGTTTTATGTATAAGATTCTAATTCTGCAGAACACAAAATCAACAGTATTCATATATATGAATAGTGAACACACCAAGAGATAAATCAGGAAAACAATTCCACTCACAACAACTTAAAAAAAAAATCAAATACCTAGGAATCAACCCAACCAAGGGGGTAAAAGACTTCCACAGTGGAAAATACAAAACTTTGAAGAAGAAACTGAAGATAAGATTAAAAATGGAAAAACATCCCCTTGTTCTTGGCTAAGTAGAATTAATATTGCTACAATGGCCATGTTACCAAAAGTAAATCTATAGATTTAAATGCAATCCTATTAAAATACCAAATTCTTCGCAGAACTAGAAAAAACAATCCTAAAATTCATATGGAATCAGAGAAGACCCAGAACAGCCAGAGAAATCCTGAGGGGGAAAAAAAAAGCACAGAGGTGTCACAATACTGAACTTTCAAGTTATGTCACAAAGCTACAGTAACAGAAAACAGAAACAACACGGGGCACAAAAACAGACATGTGGACCAATGGAAAAGAATGAAGACACACAAACAACCCCGTGCACCCACAGCCATCTGATTGTTGACAAAAGGGCCAAAAAAATACACTGGAGAAATGACAGTCTCTAACAAATGGTGTTCGGAAAAGTGGATATTCACCTGCAGAAGATTGAAAGTCGATCCCTGTCACCCTGTACTAAAATTAAAAATGGATCAAAGACCGAGATAAAAAAAACCATAAACTTGGCTGGGGATTTAGCTCAGTGGTTAGAGTGCGTGCCTCGTAAGCACAAGGCCCTGAGTTCGATTCCCAGCACCAAAAAAACAAAAAGAAAAACAAAAAACAAAACAAAAAACCCATTAACTTTGAAACTGCAGGAAGATAACACAGGGCAAACACTTGAAGCCATAGGCACAGGCAAAGACTTCCTGAATAAGCTTCAATAGCATAGGAAATAATACCAAGAATCAACAAATGGGATTACCATCAAATTAGAAAGCTCTTACACAGCAAAGAAAACAATCAATAGCACGAACAGACAAACTACAGAATGGGAGAAGTTTTCTGCTAGCTACTCTTCTGGTAGAGAACTAGTATCTAGGCTATATAAAGAACTCAAAAAAAAAAAAACAAAAAAAAAACTAACCCCACCTCCAAATAAATGACCCAATCAAAAAGTAGGCAAAAACACTGAATACACATTTCTCAGAAGAAGTACACAGGGCCAATGTACAGAAAATACTGTTTGACATCTTTAGCCATTAGAGAAATGCAGATCAAAACAATGCTGACATTTCATCTTACTCCAGTCAGAACGGCTATCATCAAAGAATATAAAACCTAGCTCGGCATGGTGGCACATGCCTGGAATCCAGCACTTGGGAGTCAGAGGCAGGAGGATCTCTGTGAGTTCAAGGCCCACCTGAACTACATAGAGAGACTCTGTCTCAAAAAAAAGAACACAGGGGCTGGGGATTTAGCTCAGTGGTTAGACTGCACGCCTTGCAAGCACGAGGCCCTGAGTTTGATCCCTAGCACCAAAAAAAAAAAAAAAGAACACAAAATCCAGTGGTGGTAAGGATGGGGTTGGGAGATGACACATACCCTTCCATATTGTTGGTGGGAATATAAACTAGTACAATCACTATGAAAATCAGTACAGAGATTCTGCAAAATGCCAAAAACAGAAATTCTATTTGACCCACCTGTAACTCTCCTGGATCTGTTCCTAAAGGAATTTAAACCATCATACTGTAGTGATGAGGTACATACTCATCTTTATAGCAACTCAACTCAACAATAGCCAACCTTTGGAAACACAGGTGTCAATAGATAAACGGAGAGAAAAATGTGGTGCACATATACACAATGGAATACTATTCAGCCACAAAGAAAAATGAAATCAAGTCACCTGAGGGAAAATGGATGGAAATTAAGACCATGATGTTAACTGAAATAATCCAGACTCACAAAGTTAAATAGTGCATGTTTTCTCTTCTTATGAAAACTGAAATATAAATAAACACATAAATAAATAAAGATCAAAACGTAGAAGGAGGACACTCAGAGACAGGAAAGGGAGGGAGAAGGAAGAAGTAAAGAGATTGAAAATGATGAAATATGTTATATGTATGTACCAATTATCCAAAACAAACATCACTATTCTGTATTATAAACATGGAATAATTTTAACAAAAAGATTCTAGTGAATGGAAGAGAATATATGTGTTTATTTGGGGGGAAAAGAAAGATTATAAACCCAAAGGGGGGAAAAAACCCAACGGGCATTGTTTTTAAATGAATTTTTTTCCTTTACTTTCTTTGTTTACAAGTTTTTTGCAGTGAGTACACACTACTTTTATAACTGGGAAAAGAAGGGTGGGGAACCAAAGGATGCTAGTAAATAATGCTTAAAGGTCACGAAATCATGTGAAAATGATATATACAAATATATCATATACACACATGTAACAATGATTACAATTACTTTAAAGAAAAATCATGCATGTAAAAGACCAAAAGATTAGGGGGAAATACATCAAACTAATGGCAGCTGTGTTTGAAGGCTGAAATCATTGTAGATAATTATTTTTCCTGGTACTAGATCATGCCTTGAAATTTTTAAGAATATGTATTATGTAAACTGAAAATAATCACTGCACTTATCCACCCTGACCCCACACACACCCTCCTTCTCCCTGTATCCCGCCTCCTACACAAACACACACATGCACATAAACCCACAAATACTTACATGGGCTCACATCTCTGTATCTGTTTCGATTTCTGTTTTCTGGAAACTTGGCCACTCTATGAGGATAGTCATGGGACTCATTCCGAATTTCCTTAAAATAACAAAATACATTTTAATATATTTCTTAACTTTTATTTAGCAAAATATATCTTCCCAGCCAACATAGTATAACATTTATTAAGCACTTCTGACATGCCAAGTGGCATGTAGAGCACACAGTCTATGTCATTTCTCATTTAATCCTAACCACAAGAACAGAAACACTACTATTCCCCATTTCATACATGAAGGATGATACACTTTGAAAGTTAAAGAATCTGCCAAAGATCAAACTGCTGGCAAGTGGCAGTGCCAGGACTGAACCTTCAGACACAGGAAGTCTGTGTGGTTTATCTACTGACTGCCTGTTCCAGGCTCTGTTCAACACCTGTGAGCAAGGGGAAAGAAAGCAGAATTAACACAATGGAGGCATGAGCTGCATCACACTAACTCTCATCACAACTATCTAATTAGAGCGCCTATCTTTACATTCTTACCATTTCATTTTCATGCTACATAATCATTACTTTGAGAGCAGAAATAGCCACGAAATGTACTTCTACAGCCACGAATGCTTAGTAATAACAGGTAGGCGTGAGGTTTGTTTCAAGATCATTGAGGTTACATGGAAGAATCTTGTAAGGCTCATCTACACTAAACCTGACCCATTAAGGTTCTCTGTATCCCACATGGAAGAATACTGAAAAGCTCGTCTACACTAAGCCCTGAGCCATGGGTAAGGAAGGTTCTGTATCCCACAGGGAAGAATACTGAAAGGCTCGTCTACACTAAGCCCTGAGCCATGGGTAAGGTTCTCTATCTCACATGGAAGAATCTTATAAGGTTTGTCTACACTAAGCACTCAGACACCTCATATGTCCAGTATGGCCAGCTTTTATCTCCCAAATGGAATATTATTTCAAGAATTCATCAGGTAAAAACAGAAACATACCATCCCCCAAAAAACAAACGTGTGCTTTATCAGTAAATGTCACATTGGGCTTTTGCTATTGCACAGAAGAAAAAGCATTTTAAAAGGTTATCAGAGTTTTATATATTAAACATAAAGAATCCATGTCTTCATGAAGCTGTAACTGAGAGGCTGTTACTCTTCTATCTGCAATATGCAGATGCCCCAGGAAAATAACTTTCTAATTCCTGTCTTTACCTTGTGGGCCTAGTTCTAAAGCTCTTCAGTAAAGATTCAAAATATTCTCGGCATATAGTTTGTCAAACTTCCACCTAATTTCAAGCTCTTAATCATTAGTTTTTAGTGAGTTTTTTCTAGGTGAGAGTGGAGAAGAGATTTATTTTCTGCTGTTATTTCTTTTTCTTTGTTTGCTTCCTTTGGCTCTCTCTGGATTGATGTAACTGGTATTTTATAACTCTCCTCTCCCCAAGTTTCCTTTGGCAGAACACGATACCCAAGTTTCTAACCGGAACTTCCCAAGTTTTCTGGAAGTGAAGGAAATGGTAATAATCTTCTAAGTTATAAAACGAATTACTAACCTGAGGTGGGCAGCATAGAAGTCAATTTTATTCTTTCCAAATGGAAAAATTAATCAGCTTGATACTATTGATTTTTGCATTCACCAGTTAACACTTGCTCTATCATAAACCAATTTTCTATATATGAATTGGTCTGTTTCTTGATCTTCATTCTACTTTATAAAATCATCCTTTATCCTTGAGACAGCATCTAATTTTAGTTACTAGAGCTTGGTAATAAACCTACGTATCTGGAAAGGTGAGTTGCTCCTATTTATTCTCCCTACTTATGTTACAGTCGGTAATACTTTACTTTATAATTTTCTTCATAAAAATCCTAAAACTTCAGTCCAAAAAAGTCTTACAGCCCCTGTTGCTATTGCAAATGGGGCTTTAAAAACTTTTACTGATCACTGCTAGTATAGAGGGAAGCCCAGAAAAATCTTAATTGTGTGTACTGTAACAAATGGTTACTGACACTGCAAAAAATAAAAAAGGGGAGGGCCCCAAGTGTAGGAGTAGGGAAGAGATTTAAAATCTGGAAAACATAATGGAACAGCCAAATCTTATCCCAAGTCCTCAGCTTAAGAAATATAACGTAAATACAAAATAATACTGCTATAATATAAATACTATTTGTTCTCTATACCTTTCCTTAATTTTGGTGACTTTAGGAAGACAAGGAAGCTCAATGCTTTAAAAAGCAGCTTCCAGAGATTGCTATTCCACTCTCCATGCTTCCTTACTGAAGGTTTCTTATTTGATTTTTTGGAGAGGAGGGTCCTGGGGATCAAACTCAGGGCCTTGCATTTTCTAGGCAACAGCTCTACCACTGAGCTAAATCTCCAGCCCCTCATTTCATTTTCTGATTCTGAATGAGCCAACTAGTATCTATACTTCCCCAGCCTTGGTTACAGCTAATAGTCCCAGGACATACTTCAGCCAATGAGAATGAGCAGAATCATGGAGGTAGACTGCAGGAAATGGCTTAAATGAGGATTGAAGTCAACATGGTGGTGCACACCTGTAGTCCCAGGTATTCAGGAGGCTGAAGTGGGAAGATGGCTTGTGCCCACAAGTTCAAGACCAGCCTGGGCAACATGGCAAGAACCACTTCAAAACACAAACCACCAGGGGTTGGGGATTTAGCTCAGTGGTAGAGCACCTGCCTAGCAAGTGGCAAGGCCCAGAGTTCAATCCCCAGCACGGTCCCCCTAAATCCCACAAACAATGATACAAACAAAAACATACTGGCTCAAGCAGACCCTTGTCTTTCTCATTTGGATCTGCCTGGAACACAGGCTTTAATGTCTAGGGGTGAGAGGTGAATGGGCAGGAGCCATCCTGAAGATCACAAGGTGAAAAATACATTTCAAGAAAGTAAGTAAGCAAGCAGAAATCAAGGGACAGGTCATCAGTGATATTATGGAGTTGCAGTAATAGCCCTGACCTGCATTCTCCAGAATTCTCATCACCTAAGAAACATAAAGTCCTAACTATTAAGTCAGTTACCACTGTCTTTCTATACTGCTAATCTTGTCTCCAACTAATATGCATGGCATCACCAAATCTCAACGGTAACTACATCTGACACTGATAAGGCATTTTTAGCAATACTCCAGATACAAGTGATTTTACAAGCACTTTATATGAGCAATAAAGTACATGATGTTGCTCAATATGAGACTGGGAAAGGAGAGAGCTGGGTTGTTCACTTTGTTCACTGGGTCTACCACATACAGTACTGCAAAACCAGTTCTAATGATGTTCCCCTTTATTGGCCGACAGAACTCATAAACAGTGCTCCTAAATACTACATTGAGAATGCCTCTCCTGTCAACAGTAAAACCTCCTGATCCAAGGTTTCTCAATCTTGGCACCCTCAACATTTCAGGTGGGATAACCTGGGGGCTGGGCTATCTTCTGCCCTTTCCAATGTTTAACAGCAACATCCCTGTCTTTTACCCAGTAGTGGTTAGTGGTGTCCCTCCCTACAACTGTGACAACCAAACATCTCTCCTGAATGGCAAGATCCACCACAAACATAACCCCACTAACACCCAGGTGAAAACCACCCAACTAATATTGTAACAAACTGTATTTTTAATTAAATTAAAATTAAGTTTAAATGACCAGAGGTCAGGTGTAGTGGTACACACATATAATCCCAGCATCCTGGTAGGCTGAGGCAGAAGGATCGTAAATTTGAGTCTACCCTAGGCAGTGTAGCCAGACCCTGTCTCAAAATTAAAAATAAAAGGAATGGGGATGTACCTCACTGCAAAAGGCCCAGGTTCACCCAGTACTGTGGGGGCAGGAAGGGTGTCTTTGCTCTTAAGTATAATTTAACCAAAAATTTTAAGCCCAGTTTCTTTTTAATATGATTTTTACTCAACAAATAGCAAGGAATAATTGAGTCACTAGTTATTTCTTGTTTAGTAGCAATGATCCAAAACATAGGTAACGGACACATAAAGATATTTTTCACAGAATTATTTACAATATTGAAAAACTAGAAAAAAGCTAAATGTCTAATGGCAGAGAAAAGATAGGCTGACTAAATTGCAGTATGGTCAAGTGAGTATTATGCAGCCATTCAAAAAACAGGCTCTCATGTCAGTGATAGCAAAAACTCGTACAGTGTGTTGGGAAGAGATGTATGATATAACAAAGGAATAACATCAGTAAACAGAACTGAACCATTATTTGCTATTTAGTAAAAAAAAAAAAAAACCAAAAATCCAAAACACTCAGCTTGTTAGCTCTATTTGAAATTTATACACACACATGAATTGCCTAGGTTAAGAAAGTCTACAATGTTCTTTTCCGAAGAAGCTTAATTTTTAGAATATTATGAAATGATCCACTCAAGGGGTTGGGGATATAGCTCAAGTGGTAGAGTGCTTGCCTAGCAAGCACAGGCCCTGAGTTCGATCCCCAGCCCCCCACCAAAAGAAACGAACCACTCCAAGCAGTGGCCTTACAGCTTATCTCTAGACCAGGGGTGGCAAACTTCAGCATGTGTGCAACAGCAGGCTCTTTGTGTCATTGAAGCTCAAAAAAGCTTATTATCACTGCTGCTAGGCCAAAGATTCTAACTTTAAATACTGATCGCATCTACTTTCAACAGTTCTTTCTTCTATTACTTCGCCTCTTAATATTTTTATATGTTAACATTTAATCTCTCTTGAAATTAACTTTGATTATCGATGCTTAAGTAAGGAGCAATGCTAACTCTACTGTAGAAACAATTTTGCTGGGCTCAAATAATGATGGGTTAAAATGCAAGAGTAAGACATTTTCTTGTTATTTATCCAGCCACTCTTCATTTTATAGGCACTAACTATACCAAAATGGCACTATTTAAGAGATTCTCAAAAATCTCAGGATTTAGGTTTTAAAAATTTCAAAAGTACTTCATGAAAAGTCATCATCATACAGTGTTACCTCAGTTCGCGAACTTAATTCTTCCCATGATTGTGGCTGCAAAATGAACTGGATCACAACTGAATCAAATTTAACAGTTAGGTTCAATGTTGACCTTATGGAGAAATTTTATTTGATTCTCATCCAATTCAGTTTGCGACCAGAATTGTGGAAAGAATTAAGTTCACGAACAGAGGTACCACTGCAATTTCAATTTTGCACTGTAACAAACTCTCAGTGAGAGTTCTTTTGTGAAGGTCACAGAACTGAGAAGGTCTTCTATGACTAAACATTTGCAGAATCCTCAAGACACCTTGGAGTTTAAATGACGGTCTCTAAAGAAACAGACCCAGCAAATCTGGCTGGGAATGCTGCTTTTTTCTCACCAGGAGACTCAAGCGTCAATAACAGCAATGTTCCATACTAAAGCTAAACTTATCTACCCAATGACCAAGAAATTACACCGCTGGGTATTTCCAAGGAAGGGTGTGCACAGCTCCACCAAAAAACATGTAATGACAGACTTACTCCCAAAACTACAATCTGAAGGGGGAAAAAACCCTAAATATGCATGAACGCAGATAAACTGTCCAACAGTCACACAATGGAATATGACAACGATTAAAAAAACGATCTCACTGCTACATGCAGCAGTAGAGGTGAATTTCAAAGACATATTATAGAACAAAAGAAACCAGACACAAGAGAGAACACAACACGCAAGTCTCCACGATAGGAACAAGAGGCAAAACTTGTCAAGTGACAAATGTCAAAATAGCCGTTACCTCTATGAAAGGGCATGAGACAACCTTTGTGGTGTGGGAAACAATTCTACATCGATTTGGGTGATTACAAAGATATATATGCTGTAAAAACTCACTGAGCTGTCTTCTTGTAATCTGTGCATTTTACTCATACCTAAAACAAAGCCAGGCAGGGTGGCACACACCTATAATGCCCAGCACTCAGAAGGCTGAAGCAGGAGCATTGCCAAGAGTCCAAGAACAGCCTGAGCTACACAGTGAGACTCCATCTCAAAAAAAAAAAAAAAAGTTCAATTGTACAGCCATTTGAGAAAACAAATGTTAAAGTTACCATATGAACCAGCATATGTGTCTTGTCTAATCAAGACACATAATCAGAGAAATGAATACTATGTGTAGACAGAAGCATGTGTACAAATGTTCACAGCATCACAACAGCAGAGAGTGAACACCCCCTCAATGCCCATCAGTGATGAATGAGGGGTATACATCTATACACTGCAGTCTTAGTTATCTGTAAGAAGGAATGAATAACAAATGACACACACAAAAACACAGATAAATTTGAAAATACTACTTTTCAGTGAAAGAAGTCAGACTCAAAGACACACAAATCCAGAGACAGAAAGTAGGTTACTGGGGCTTATTGGGGTTAGGGTGGAGGCAGAAACAGGGCATCAAGATCAATGTGTACATGGTCTCTTATTGGGTCGCTGAAAATACACAAGTTAAGATTTAGTTGCACATCTGTAAATACACTAAAAACCAAAGTGTACTAAACTATACCTTTAAATGGGCACATTTTATAGTATGTGAACTATATCTCAATAATGCTGAAAATACAAGCTGAAATAGAGGCTTCATTAAAACACCCATTTATCTTTTTTGGCTGTTTTCTAGCCTATATTTCGATTTAAAAAAACAAAACAAAAAAAGAGCCAGGCGTGATGGTGTATGCCAGCAATCCCAGCACCTGGAAGGCTGAGGCAGGAGGATCACCATGAGTTTGAGGCCAGCCTGGGCTACACCGGAGGTTCAAGAACAGCCTGAACTGCATAGCGAGAGCCTGTCTCCTAAATAAATAAATAAATAAATAAATAAACCAAAGCCCCACAAAAACCAGTTGCTTTGTGAGGAAGAGTTGCTGTAAGTATAGCAAAGCTCTGTTCCCTCCACTCCAGCCCCTGTATCACCACTGTTCTCTCTGGTGAGAAGCAAGGGGTCAAGAAGGCTGTGCCACAGCATGGCTTTTAAAGATACCAGGAAGTCACCATGGACCAGAGGGAGCAATCCACCAACCAGCTGGAGCACACACTCTGCAGCCCCTGAGAAGATGTGTGCTGACTAAATTGGAGAATCACTAAGAGAGCAGCATCTGGGGGAGACTCCAGGACATGCTCGTCTCCCACTGAGAATCCACCGCCCTGTACAGGCCTTCTGAGACCTAGGCAAATCACTCCCATCATTGCTGTTTTAATGAACTGATTAGAATGGGTAAAAACATGACCATCCAGAACATCGTACACTGACATACTGTGCTACCACGCGATTCACACCTCGGGGTGGTCCAAGTACGTACAGCTCTACCTCCACACAGGGTACACGGAGTTTTTAATTTTGTGTTTTGTTTGGAGAGGAAAAAAAAGTATTTTTACCTCTTAAAAAATTAACAGAGCCCACCAACATACAATTCAAAGACAACCTAAATTTCCTGGTCATGTTTGGTGTATGGAAGAGCTGACAGGAATGTACACTACTACATGCCTTTCACTGGTGGGGACACATTGCTACCTACACACCCAGTGAGGCCTGAAATTGCAGAAAGTACTGAGACCCACGATTTAATGCCTTTCCATCCCACCCATGCACTGAGCACTGTCCCCCAACTTCTGCAGTTGAGGTGCAACAGCAAAACTGCACAAATTCCTCTTCTCTTTCTCACAACCTCATAGATTTGTCCATTCCATAGACCTTAAAACCTCAGCATGCTTTTCTTTCCTAAAATTGATAATTTTCACCTTTTTTCTTAAAGGAAGTAATTCTATGACTTTTTTATGGCGTATGTGAATGGCCATATCACTACTCTTGCTCTTCAGGGCCATGAAGGAAAATGAGGGCTAACTTGAAAACAAGCAAGACAGACAGCTGATCTGGTAACCAAGATGTCCACTACACAGCTCTCAGACAGGTGCATATACAGCCAGGACATGTACACTGGATAAAGGGAGAGTTACAGACGTCACCATGCTCCTCAAAACATTACTCAGAACAGAACACAACTTAAATTTATGAAGTGTCTACTTCTGGAATTGTTCACTTAATATTTTTGGACTGAGGCTGGCTGTAAGTAACTGAAACCATGGAGAACAAAGGAGGGACTACTGCACTGTAATTTGTTTATAAACATGGGACTCATTATTTATACACCTGCTTTAATCTCTTAAACTATTGCAGGTATCTTTTTCTGCCAATAGATCCAGATCATCGTTACCTTCACCCTCCCAAGGCAGGGTCTTGATATTTGTTCAGGCTGGCCTCAAACTCTTGGGCTTAAGCAATCCTCCTGCCCCAGCTCCCAGAGTAGCTGCAACCACAGGCACATGCCACCACTCCTGGCTCTGTCATCATTTTTAGAGACTACTGTCTGAGTCCATTCGGGTGCTACAACAAAATACTTTAGACTGGGTAACTTATAAACCGCAGAAACATCTTGCTCACAGTTCCTGAGGTTGGGAAGTCTAAAATAAAAGTACCAGCAGCTTTGGTGTCTGGTCCCTCACGTGGTAAAAGAGAAGCAGGCACCTCCAGCCACGTTTATGAGGTTACTAATCAGGTCCTGCTCATCTCCCACAGGTCCCACCCTCTAATGCAACTGCACTGGGAATGAGGTTTCAGCATATGGATCTTAGCAACTACAAATGTAGTGTCTTTTGTCACAGGATGCACCACAATTTATTTTACCCAATCACCTAGACAATCGGATCCCCAAATTTCATAATTATTAAAAACAATGTGGTGACTGTCCTTCAGTGATCATACATACTTTCCAAGTATTTACTGATGACCCTCTAATAATGGAACTCTTCCCTCAAGACCCCATCCTGACAACGACTCCACAAAAACCAGAGATAAGGTTTTTCTTTCACTCTCAATAGCAGTACTAGAGCACCATCTTTTTCTGTCCTTAAATATCTTGATTTTTCTCTGTTGCATACTCTTTAGGATAAACCTTAAATTTAAACTTTCTCTGGCCTGATATTTTTAAAAATTATATTATAAATATGTGTCAACTTAAAGAGAACTAGTATCTTTACAATACCTATTTTCTATCAGGAATTGGATTTGTTTCTCCACTTACTTAAGTCATCTTTGTCAGCAGAGTTTTACTTTTAGGTAATACGTTCAATACTTTCTTTTCTCAGTAGTACTAGGACTGAACTCACCACTGTTCTCTCTAGTGGGGAACAAATGGTCAGAAGGCTATGCCACCGCGTGGCTTTGAAAGGTACCAGAAAGGTAGCAGGGTCTTTGTACTGAGTACAGGCCCAGCCCTGTTGAAAAATTTTTTTCAGTTTTGCGACAGCATCCCACTAAGTCACTCAGTTGTCCAGGCTGGGCTTGAACTTGAGATTCTAGTGCCTCAGACTCCCAGAGTGCTGGCATTACAGGTGTGCACCACTGTGCCCCGCTCAACACGTTCTGGTTAAGCTTGAATTTTTAAAAGTCCCTGTAGCTATTTTAATTGATATCGATATCATACATTTTTCTCCTGTAATGAATGACAATAAATTATAATACTACATTCCCTTAAAGTGACCATCTTTATATCCACGGGATTAACTTGGGAGTGGTGTTTTGTTTTGTATTTCTAGATTATATCTGTTGATGGATAATATATTAGAATTCTGAGATTACCAGCAGAAGAGGGTACTGTTCTTCTCTTATCCAAAAGTGGTTAAAAAGTGCTGTTTTCTACATATTATGTTCCTTATTTTCTTTTCCCCTGTCCTTTGCTGTATTAATCAAACTGTCTTGTTCTACTTTATTAACTTAGAAATTAAAATACCATTTCTGTTTTACTGATTGGTCTTAAATATTTTTAAAAGCATGTTTGAACAAGTACTTTTCTACGAATATAAAAGCACATATTAATAAAGCCCTGTTAGTATAAACCTATGTCAATTATACTTTTCCTGCAGCCTGATATCCCTTATTTTCTTCAAATAATCTATTATTTGGGTCTATATTACTTTTTGTGTTTCTCAATTATTCAGAAATATTTATTACTTTCAATAAGGTTCACAATTGCAATAATCATAGTTAATTCTAGATCTCACTTGGCTTTACTGTACAAGCCAACTTCCTGTTTTTGTTTCTTTCCATCAGCACCTGGACTGACATTTCTCCTCATCTTCAGTGTCAGAGAAGATAAATCTGACGATAATCTGATTTGTTCTTCCCTAAAGATAGCTTGTTTTTCTCCTTGCAGGGTTTTTTTTTTTCCCTTGGATACTTATGAAATTTGTAAGCATGCATCTAGGTTTCTGTGCTTTTTTTAAAACATGACTTTCTAGTAAGTCGCCTTTGTTCTTGGGATGCAAGCCACTCAGCCCCGAGCTCCCCTTCCACCCTACTGCACACTGGCTGTCGCTTCCTCTGCCTCTTGCTCCTTTAGAAGTCCTGCGGCAAGCGGGCCTCGTGTGCTCTCAGGACTCTCTCTGAGACCTTCTTCTGGGCACAGAGTGCCAGGGACTGATCCCGGGCCTTGCACAAAGCAGGAGAGTCCTGTCCGACTGAACAGGACTCCCAGTGCTTCATGTTTGTATTTGGGCCTCACTAACTTGCTGAGGCTGACCCGCCTCCCAAGTAGCTGCGATTAGGCGGGTGCATGGCCACGGCCAGCAGTCCTGGAATTTTTATTTCAAAACAACATGCTGTAATCTTATGAACTCTTACCTAGCCTCAGTTTACTTTAGTTATCTTTTGTTGTGCTGGGGATTGAACCCAAGTCCTGGCATATGCTACCCAAGCACTTTGCCACTGAGACAGCCCTCTCCATTCACTTTGGGAAGCTGAATTGCGCTAAATAACTAGTCTCATCCTCTTGAGGCAAACATTTCGTCTAACAACATTTATTTGCTCATCTTTATGGAAATACAATGTACACATCAGCACCTTATCCCAGCCCATGTGGACGTTCACAGTTTACTATCAAAATCCCTCGCCATCTCCAGTATGTGCAGGTGCAACGCTTCTCTGGTGTCTGGTAATTGATCCTACACACTTTTTTTTTTTTTTTTTTGGTGCCGGGGATCGAACTCAGGGCCTTGTGCTTGCAAGGCGAGCACTCTAACCTCTGAGCTAAATCCCCAGCCCTCCTATACACTTCTTGCTATCACTGTATTTCAGTCGTTTCAATGATAAATTAGAACACAACAACAGGAAGTCCAACAACTTCCAGCACATAGACTGCGAGTCCTAAAAAATTATTTTCTCATGCTTTTCCACCACTGTTCTCATTGCTAATTTTTACTGTCATTTGAACAGTTGTATCTAACAACTTCCTTAATAAATAAATAAATAAATAAATAAATAAAGCTGGGCATGGTGGCACATACCTGCAACCCATCACTTGGGAGGCTCAGGCAGGAGGATCACTGCAAGTTCAAAGCCAGCTTGGTCTATAGTGAATTCAAGGCCAGGCTGAACTGTATAGCAAGACCCTGTCTCAAACACCCCCCCAAAAAAACCAAAACCAAAACCAAAAACCTAGACCTCAGAATATTCCTTGAGATCACAAGGAACTGGTCTGCCAAGAGCCCTAAGAAAAGCATTCCTATTTGAAGGCAACTGAGGAGGATTTATTTTTGCCCAAGGGAAGGAGTGAGGTGCATGAATAGACCTGCAGGACTTCCTAGCAGAGCAGGCGCCTAGCAAGCACAAGATCCTGAGCTCAACCCCCAGCACCACAAGAGAAAAAAGAAAACAAAAAATTATGAGCAGAAACAAGTCTGCAAAGGAGGGCAGAGAAGGGCAAAGCAGACAAAAAGGCTCGTGGGAAGTCAACAACGGCAAAGTACATAAAAATAAGCCCATGAAAGAATAAATAACAGCTACTTTGCAACAACTACAAGCACGAGGTGCACAAGGGAGAGACATACATGGAACAAGGATGAGCAGGTGGAGAGGGAACAGGGTAAGAGGCAAGTGCCCATGTTTTGCTCATCAACACAAGGAGAAATGCTATAAATTATGAAGGCAGTATTGTAAATGGGGGGTTGGATTATTCAACAAACAGCATGATAGAATGCAGGTAGTTATTTAGGGGGGAAAAAATCAACTAGCCAGGGATGGTGATGCATGCACTCAGGAGGCTGAGATAGGAGGATCAACAGTTTGAGGCCAGCCTGGGGTACACAGCAAGTATGAAGCTGCCTCAAAAAAACATACACACAGGCACACAGGAAGGAAGGAAGGAAAGAAGGAAGGAAGGAGAGAGAGAGAAAAGGAGGAAGGGAGGGAGGGCGGAAGGGAGAGAGGAGAAATACTAACTAGTCAGGAACAAGACAAGGATGCCCGATTTCACCACTTCAATGCAGTACTGAGAACATCTAGACAGAGTAATCAGGTGAGAAAAAGAATTAACAGGCATCCAAATTGGAAACAAAGATGCTAACCTCTCTCTTTCTTTATAAATAATACGATCTTACAATGTAGAAAATCCTAAAGAATCATAAAAAACTGTTAGAGCTAATACATGAATTCAGCAAAGCTGCAACATACAAAATCAGCAATACTTCTATTCATGAGCAATAAACTTCCAAAAAAAGGAAATGAATAAAACAATCCTATTTACAATAACATCAGAGAGAATACCTGGGAATAAACTTAGTCAAGGGATGAAATACTTATACACTAAAAACTAAAAAATTTTTTGGAAAGAAATAAAAGTGAAAAGACTCACCATGTTTATGA
This sequence comes from Hystrix cristata, assembly GCA_004026905.1. Classification (NCBI taxonomy): domain Eukaryota; kingdom Metazoa; phylum Chordata; class Mammalia; order Rodentia; family Hystricidae; genus Hystrix; species Hystrix cristata. The sequence continues at coordinate 35,908 of PVJO010010614.1, forward strand.
TTCTTTTTTTTTTTTTTTTTTTTGTGGTGCCGGGGATCGAACTCAGGCCCTTGTGCTTGCAAGGCAAGCACTCTAATCACTGAGCTAAATCCCCAGCCCCACCATGTTTATGATTCTAAGACTTCATGCACACTGCTAGCATGGCAACACTATTTTTAGCACCAAACTAGTTTGATGTGATTCCTATCAAAATCTCAAAGACGATTTTGAAAAATGAAAAAAAGCTCATCTTAAAATTGATATGGAATTTCAAGGACCCTTGAAGAGTGAAAACAATCCAGGAAAACAGTAACAAAGCCAAAGAACTCAGTCCCAATTTTCCGATTTCAAAGCTTACTACAAAGCACAATAATCAAAATAGTCCTGTAAAGGCATAAAGACAAACATACACACCATGATATATACAGATAGTAGAAGAAACTCACATGAGTAGTAAGCTAATTTCCTGCAAGGGTGCCAAAACCATTCAACTATAAATTACAATCCTTTCAACAAATACTACTGGAAAAACTAGATATCCACACACATAGAAATGAAATTGTAATCAGGCATGGTGGTGTACACCTACAACCCTAGTAGTCTACGAAAAGTGCTCTACACTCCTACAATCCCAGCACTCTAGCAGGAGAATCACAAGTGTGAGCTCAGCCTGGGCGACTTAGTGAGATCCTGTCTCAAAATGGGGAAAAATAAAATTACTTTGAAAGGGCTGGGGTTGTAGTTCAGTGTGAAGATCCTGGGTTCAATCCTCAGTACTGAAAGAAAAAATAAAATAGCTGGACCTTTACCTTATACCATACACAAAAATTAACTCAAAATAGATCAAAGAACTAAAACTAGAAGTCTTAGTAGAAAACACAGGGATTACAATCTTCATGAACCTAGATTTGACAATGATTTCTTAAATGACATCAAAAGCACAAAAAACAAAAGAAAACTGATAAATTAGACTTCATAAAAGTTAAAAACTGTTATACATCAAATACACTATCGAAGGAGTAAAAAGAGCTGGAGTGGTGGCACATACTGTAATCCCAGCACTTGGAAGGCTGAGGCATGAAGATTGCTGCAAGTTCAAGGCCACCCTGGGATACATAGTGAGTTCAAGACCAGCCTAAATTACATAGCAAGATCTTGTATCAAGAAAAAAAAAAGTAAAAAGAAAATTCACTAGAGAAAAGAGCTGCAAATCACAACTGACAAAGGATGCTGATTTCTCCACATCATCATTAAACACTGACATCTTCCATTGCTTCAATTACACTCATACTAGTAGTCATGAAAGATAACCCACATCAAGTGCAAAGCACATGCCTAACACATGGCAAGAGCACAGCAAGACTAGCTATTACCCCCCACCTCTTCCCCAAGAGAAGAGTGTCTCAAGAGAAGCGAGGTGCAGAGCATCACTGCAGAGACCTTGGCCCCCAATGGGGACAGGCATTGAGCACATCCTACTTGACTCTATTTCCTTGGACTGAGCTTCACAAACAGTGCAGGGTTTTTGTTTGTTTTATACACTTAAGTCTGTGGCTATCAAGCCATCTATCATCACATTCTTCCAACATCTAAAATGATCATTAGCAATAAAAATTCAAACTATGGGGGTTGGGGACTTAGCTCAGTGGTAGAGCGCTTGCCTAGCAAGCATAAGGCCCCGAGTTCGATCCCAGCACCAAAAAAAAACCTCAAACTATGTATATTTTTAGGCATAATGCAATTGAACACAATAGAATACAGTACAGTATAAACATAACTTTTATATGCACTGGAAAACCAAAAAACTCATATGACTCACTTTATTGCTGTATCTGCTTTATTGCAGTGGTCTGGAGTTAAACCTACAGTATCTGCAAGGTATCCTGTGTTAAGGACATAACCAAACCTCAATGTCCTAAAATAATGGGGTTTCAAAGACTGGATGATAGTCCACTGTGTCCTCCTACAATAGCTTTATAGACTACATGCACAACCATTTTACTAATAAAAGTAAATACTTTCTATCATATAATTTAGACTTCACTTACAGATTTAAAACATACAAAAAGAAGTTTAGGTACGTTCTCCCCTAAGTAAAAACTCATTATCAATTTGAAATTAAAATCCTACTTTTCTCTTATAAAACTAAGATTATTCTTTTCTAACTTCCTAAATTCTTATTTGCTGCTCCATCATAACAGTTGAAGGAAAGCCTGGCATGGTGGCGCATGCTTATACTCTCAGTACCCAGGAGGCTGAAGCAGGAGAATCGCTACAAGTTTGAGGCCAATCTGAGTTACACCGTGAGTTAAAGCCCAGACTGAACTACATAGCAAAACTCTGTCTCCAAAAAACAAAAACCCAAACAACTCAATGGAGTACACTCTACATGGCAAGGATGTAACTATTTCACCCTGACTGACAATGATGGACACTGATAGTACCTGAGATTTTTTTTAAATGTATGTGAGCCTATGCTTTGTAACTTCATCTGTTAAAAGCTAAATCAGCAGAAATAGGTCACACTGTTGAGTAACTAATTTTCTAAGGTCACCCTAACATTCTTAGTTCTTTACTAGGAAGATGGTACAAACTCTAGGACCCATATAAAACTGAACTCAATCCACAGAAAGAAATCCTGGAAGCACTATAAACTGTAAAAAGGAATTAGTAGCTTTCATAGCACAAAACTACCATATAAGATTTTCTTCAGAGGAATGACAGCAATCTGAGACAGGGTTATAAAGGATCAGTGATATGAACCAAATGAAACTGACAGAACTAACACTATGTTAAGTTACACGTAATAGTACTGAGATGGAAAGAAAATCAAAAGGGCATGTGACGCACACACACCGCACCAACCCTTCACATTGAGAAGGACACCAGAAATCCATAGACAAAAGCATTTAATCTTAAACCAGTCTCTTGACTACAACTTTCTCTCCTGCACTCTGTAACTCCAGTAGTCTTTGCCACCTGAAATCACAGGCTACACTGCCGGCACCTTTCATACAAAGGTTTCATTTTAAAGGTGTCCCAAGGAAACTGTGATATTAAATAGCAAGGACTTCAAAACAACCTCCTGACCCATGATTACTAGTGTATCTATAGAACATTAAATAAGTACATTTTAAGATATTTAAAATGGCATTACATTCACTTTAATGGTTATTTCAAATGATAGCCCCACAAAGTAGATCATTCCAATTCAATAATGTAATGGAAAAGTTTAGTGTGCTAATCAGAACAATATTCAATCAGAATTTATAATCCCTAAAATTGCCTGTTGAATTGTGTATCTCTTCCTCAATTATCAACTGCTATGTTTTAAATTTTATATGCTAAACTGATTTAGGATTTAATATATGGTTAATCATTATTATCCAAAGTAAAGGAGGCTATAATCACAGGTTCTCATTTACTAGTTGACTTAAAAGACTGTCTGATTCAAACTTTCCAATAAGGAATAATGGCTCTAGTGGGGCATTAAGTGGAACTACCATGCAGGAGTTAGGCCACAGACAAGAATTTCTAAGGGAGACAAATCATACATACATTTACCTGAGAAAGGGAGAGTATGCCTGTGTTCATGTTGATTTTGCTCACCCAGACCTCATCTGTCTGTACCTCTGGCTTGCCCAGACTATGCTCAGAGCCCAGGGGAGGACACAGGAAAAAGAATGACTAGATGGCAAGAGCTGCAAGAGTTCCCAGCCGAGTGCAGGAACTCTGGATTACAGAACTCAATGCCAGAAAGCAGCGAACTAGAAAAGTGAAGGACAAATGCAACCAGCTGAATTGCATAATTATAGGCATCAGTAATCTGTAGAAGATATGTAAAAGGCAAAACATGACCTAAGAGTATTCTCTACTGGCCACCATTCCCCAGGCTTCTTTCCCTTCAAGTAGTCCAACAGATCCACAGAAAACAAAACAAAAGAAAAAAACAAAAAAATCCCTTTCAAGTCTGAGCTGAGTTTTGCCGAGTTTTGCTGTTGTTATTTTGGGTTGTTTTTGTTTTTTTGCAGTGCTGGGTATTGAACTCAGGACCTCATACATGCTACACAAATAGTCTATCCCTGAGCCACATGCCCAGCCCTCTTTACATTTTGAGACAGTCTCACTAAGTTAACCAGGCTGCCTTAGCCTTCCAAGAAACTAGGGTTACAGGCAGGTATGCACCACCATGCCCAGATATTGCTTCAAAGGCCTCAAGCCCTAAAATGACCCTATCAATTATAACACATTATACTTTCTCCTTGCCCATCAAAACTGTAAATGATTCTCTCAGTGCTATCAATCTCCAAAAGATGATTTTTATTTTGCTCTTTAAATTATTTTATTCAAGAAGGTGGGGCAGACAGACAAGAGGACTGAGTCGAGCCCTGAGTCCCTGCAAAAGATGATTAAAAAAAAAAGTCACACTGGCAAATTAGAGCAGTGCTAAATTGAGAATCAGATAGACTAATTTTGGGTCCCTGTTCTGTCAACTCGGGATACTATAAAATTATGGAAATCACAACCCTGTATTGGACCAGGTATTTGTGTAGACATAATGAGGGGTTTAGAATCAACCAAGGTGCTGAATTCCTTAAAGAGGGGAGGGAGCAGTATTTCTGTGTCTAGTGAATATTTACTGAGCATCTAACATGTTTTAGGCCCCACATGTAGGTGGTAGGAACATGAAAAACAAGGCTACCCTCAAGGACCTAGACAGACAAGCAGACTATTCCCACTCAAAGAAGAAACTTCTAACTTTGCCTAAAGAGAGTAATGTCTGGCCTGGAAAATGTCTCCCAGATAGGTAAGGCAAGCCCACAGTAAGTATATCCAACATATGCAGACTCCAAGGTGAAAAAGCAGTCAATTCTATAGGGAACTCAAAAAAGTCTGTGCAAATAACAGCACTGAAGAGTAAGTAGTAGGTAGGAGAACATATAACCAGAAGGCAAGTGAAGTGTTTTAGAATAAAATAGGTTTGATTCATCTGCCAAACTTGCTGATTCACTGTAAATACAGAGCATCCTTTATCCAAAATGCTTGGGATCATAAGTGTTTCAGATTTCAGACTTCTCTGGATTCTGGAATATTTGTATATACATTATGATCTTGGGGGACAGGACCTAAGTCTAAACATGAATTCGCTGATGTTTCACATACCCCTTATACATATAGCCTGAAGGTAGTTGTATCCAATATTTTCATGGTACCTGCCTTTTGGCCACAACCTATCACCATGGGTTATGTGTGGAATTTGTTACCTGTGGCATCATGGGGGCAAAGTTTCAGATTTTGCAGGAATGTTCAACCTGAATTAGAAAACCAGCATGCACTTGTTTATCTGGCTTCTAAAAATTAGCGGACTCATAAATAGTAAAATGTGCTCTCATGCTGATAATATTTGAACCACAAACTTCTAAAAAATAGTTAAGAGTTTCTGGGTTCATAAA
>PVJO010010614.1:41439-63547 GCA_004026905.1 Hystrix cristata
GACAGGTTTACAAAACTCCATTTCTTTTCTCTCCCCATCTCATGCCTCAGCCTAATTCAGATTGCAATCAGCATTAATTCAAGGAAAGGCAAAAAAGCAACTTGAACACTGCCTCAAAAGCTAGAATTAACCTCAGATTACATCAATGTTATCAGTTCGTCAATCAGATCAAATCAGACTTTCCAGAAATCTCACTCCTGCCAACTGTGGCCTCTGAGATTAATTCTTCCACCTGTGTCCTCTTGACCCCCCTGGCTCCTGCTTTCTAAAGTGTGGCTCCAACGATCATCCCTTCTATTACACTTTGGCTGCCGCCCTTCCTTTAGGCTCAGCTCCACAATCAAATATATCAAGTTGCCTTTTTCTCCTAAGAAGTCATTTATTCAACCAATACTTAACAAGTTATCACCAAATTCCTGGTTCTGTGCAAAGCACCAGTACTGCTGTCCTGAAGCTCTAATGAGGAGTGAAGAAGATAAGTTTACACTAACAGAGTCTGTTCTGCTCCAAGCCAAGAATTCACTAAGAAACCACCTACTCCAAATTTACGTTCTAAAGGTAACTACAGATAGTCTTTGTTTAATGACCTATCTAATTAACAATTGTTGAAACTAACGACAGAGGTGAGCTGTTCGGACTTAGGATCTTTTTTTTGCTGTTGTTCTATACTTCTTGTTTATAGAGCCTCAATGTCTTTTTATTGTATGGTACACCTTGTTTATACAGTACTGTAATTTTTGCTGATTATACTGTACAGTATAATTCTGTAGTTTTGTTACACATTACAGTACTGCATGTAGAGTTATGCAAACAAAAGCAAAATCATCAAGTTGGAGATTCCTTTAACCATTTTTTGGTTCTGAATATTGTAATGTACATGTTATATACAATTCCTCATTTAGTGACCAATTCATTTAATGACCTACTTAGGGGACCATACCTTGGTTGTTAAACAAGGAATGTCTATATTCACCGAAGGTAGAAAGTGTAAGTAGACACAGTTTCAGATTCAAAATATTAAATCATTTTTCTTCCAAGAATTGCAATTATGAGGTATAACGTAAGAGTTCTCAAACCACCAAGGCCAGTTTTAGTTGTATCTAGATTTTGCTCAAGAATAAATCTCTTTTCCTAGATCCACTAGCATTGCCAAAAAAGTGCAACTTGGAAAAAGCATTGTTACAAATATCACCCATTACTGTGATTAACAAAGAAGAAAGCTCACTTAAACACTTTTTTCCTGTTTAAGTCATGCTACTTTCAATAGTAATTTGCTTACTGCAAATTGTGTTCCCAAAATACGCAATATGCTGTTGCACAGTAACCAACTCATCACTGTGAAAGAGGAAGTCACGGATGCTACAGAACTTTGTAACAGGGCCTCACATCTAGCAAGGGAGGGGATCTGGACGGGTCCCCAAAGAAGTGAGGCTTCAGGGATGAGTAGGAGGTATATTAAGCAAGAAGGGAAAGGGGGAAAAGTTGTGCCAAGGCTAAGGAAACTCATTTACAGAGGGGAGAATGAACACACATTTCCAAGAACAAAACACAGTGGACGAGAGGGAGGAAAATGAAAGAGGAAACGAAGCCACAGACAGGACATGTGGTCTTGGGAGCTGGCAGAAGGCAGTAGGTTTCACACTATGAACAACAGGAAACCACTCAGGGCACAACAGAGAAGTTAAATCACCATGTTTCACTTCAGCTATCTCTCCCCACTCCTTCTCTTCAAGCTGTGCTTCTTAAAAGAAATCCACACTGCTCATTTGCCTTCTCCCCACCTTCTCCACTCTGTGCATCTGTAATACACTGAAAACTGCTCTCTTTAAACGAGGTTTTTAATCTGTTGATCTTCTGGTTGCTCAATTCAATGGATCCCTTCAGCCTTGACCTTATAATTTGTCCCCTCTAAGCATGTGGCACTGTGGACTACCAACTTCCCAAAGGTTTCACCACTGTGCTCCCCACTGCCTTGGCTATTCCTCTCTAGCCTTCACTGCAAGCTTCTCTCTGGTTACTCTCCTAAATGCTGTCACAGTCAAGATTCCGTCCTTGGCCTTCAGCACTATCAAACCTTCTATCTTCCCTGGGTGATCTCAATCATCTAGGACCTCGAATACCACCTAGGTGCTTATGTTTTCCAAAACTGTATTCACAGCTCTTCGAAACTCAAAATTTATACATTCAATTATTTCCATTTCAATGCCTCTCATGTACCCCAAACAAAATCAAGAAGTTCCAAAATCAAATACAGCTCTTTAACATTTCAAAGTTATATTTCCTCTTCATATCTCCTGCCACAGCTTAAGTTCAGCAGCTCAACACTTCTCTTCAGCTTTACCATAATATCTGTCCACTCCTGGCCCCATCCAAGCCACTAGCAGCCAGAATGATCTTACCAAAAAGTATGGCCACGGTAGTTCCCAGCTTAGTGTTCTTCAGTGAGTCCCCACCAGCCAGCTTTAATTCTGATTCACAAGGACCTTCCAGGCTCACCCTCATTCTCCAGCACTGTGACCTTGCCCCAGACTCAGCACAGTTAGTGGTTTTCTCACCACTCCAGGCTTTGGGCTTGTGCATACTTCTTCCTTCCCTGGAATGCTAATGCTCCTCCTCTGCCCTGTCTTCTCCAACAGGCCAACCTGTCCTTCATGACTGAAGCGAGGCCTCTCTCTTTTAGGAACTACCTAGAACTCCTAGGAGCACCCCAACACTCCTAGATACTCCCTCCCACAGCACTCCGTGCTGAACACTGGGCATGTTTCCACCTGCTAACCTGCTGACTACCTCTGGAGGCTGGATCCGTGAGGACAGGGCTGTGCCTTTGGAAAGGTCCCTGTGCCTAGCCCTGGCACACAACAGGAAAACATGTTCCTACTGACCAAACTGATGCTGGTTCTTCCACTAGGCAAAAGCAATAAAACAAGTAAACTACAGGATTACTAGACTAAATTGGATGTCAGTTTTCATGCAAGTACAGTACATGTACTGTGGCTACAAAGACCACAGCTTTCAAAGAATCTTAACAATTATTAATCATACTTACTCCCCTAAAGCCACACTGGTTAAATAAAATGTTAAACTGAATTAAACTGTAGTGTTCACCTTTCCCTTTCAATCTGTATTTGGATATATCACTCATACTTTACAGACAGCAGTCTGCTTAAAACAAATGTAACTGGAGAAGCTCACATGAAGATTCCCACTAGAATTTACATTTAAGATTTTCCATATTTGGAACAGTCCTTACCAGCATTCTTTAAAAGTCAGTGCCCTGTTCTAATACTCCGCACCCAGCATGCCTATATGTACTCTAGAGGAAAAGGTTACACTCCTCCATCACCGCACAAAGCAAACATTCTTTAACTGTCAGATAAACAGAATGGGGAAAACCCAAGATCACCCAGATTTACAGGAAAGCTTTTTATCCTGGGAAGATGTTAATGATTAAATAGTGGGGAATAAGCAGTTAAACCATTTTTAAAGAGATAAGGGAGCCGGGCACGAGCCACACCTCTAATCCCGGTACTTGACTAGCAGGAAGACTGCTGCGGGTTCGAGGCCAGCATGGGCTAGGTAATGAGTTCAAGGCCAGCCAGAATTACACTGCGAGACCCTATCTCAAAAGTATTAATTAATTAAAATAAAATGAAATAAAAATTAAAAAGAAGGAACAGTAAAGAAACCAAAGCTGGTCTCGAGCGTCGTGCTTGATCACACCTACACGGCCCAAGCGGGCAAAACTGCAGGGGGCTCGGGGTCCGGGGCGGCGGGGCCACACTGATGCCATCCCTGCCACAGCTGAGAGAAACCGCGACGCCTGCTTGAAGCGCGCCCGGCGTGGCTACGGACCTCCGCGGGGACCAGGGCGCCGGTCCGCGACCGCCGGGACGTGGGTCATGGGACGCCGGGCGCGAAAGTGCTGCCGGTGCCCCGTCCCCTGAAAGGTCCCGCGTCCCCTCACAGGTCCCCCCACGGGTCCCCCCACGGGTCTCCTCGAGTCCGCACACGGTCCTCCCGCGCCCCACACGGTCCCTCGGCCGCGTCGCACCGCGGGGACAGCCCGGCTGCGCCTGCGCGACAAGGGCACCAGCTTCGGCCTCGACTTCGGCCCCCGCCCCGGCCCGGGCCCGCGCGCGCGCCCGACAGTCGCACGCCACTTCCGTCCGCGCGGGAGGCGGAGGCGCGGCGGACGCGAGCCCGGGTCCTCACAGGAGGGCGGCCTCCGTGGGGCCGCGACTCACCAGGTACAGCGGCTGCCAGCGACACTGTGCATCCAGCTCCTCAAACTCCCGCTCGACGGTAGCGGGCATGGCGGCGGAGGCGCCGACGCAAGTACAGCCTGCGCGGCCGACAGGATCGAGCCCCGCGCGATCTGCTCGCTGGCGCTGCGGCGCATGCGTGCTCCACGCCCGCCCCGCCCCCAGCCGAGTCGGGTCCCCGGGAAAGTACCTGGAGCGTCGCACGTCAGCGCGCCGCTCGAGGGCACGTAGGGGGCGGGGTTTAGCGTCTGGGGGCGGGCCGAGGCGCCAGGTGGGTGGGTGGGACCGGGAACGCCCCGCCCCTCCGGCCCCCGCCCATTAATCCTTTCTCCGGGATCATCTTTCTCAGTTCAACTCTGGAACTAATTTCGCGTCCCAGGGTCAGCCCCGAAAAGAGAGGAGTGACCAACCAGTGTGACCCGTGAAAAAACAAATCCCCATCACGTTTCTTAGGTCTCGGGATGGCACACTGTTGGTGAACTCACACTCACGTGAAATGCATCATTCCAGCACTCTGAGCTGAGCCTGGACAGTGTCGCAATTTAGCGAGACCCTGTTTCAAGATTTAAAAATAAAAAGTAAGAAAAGGGCTAGGAATTTAGCTCCATGTGAAGGCCCTGGGGTCCTCCCCAGAATTCAGTTCTCTGCCCACAGGACATATTTATGTCACACATGTCACGCACTGGACAGCCCAGGTGACCCAGAGCACCCATCTCCTAAAGTAGAGGTGCTGGGCCATTGAAGTCCTTGGGGCAAAGAAGTGTCCTCAATCAGATAAAACAGTGAAAACACTGACCAGGAATTCAGGAGCTTGAGAGCAAGAAGAAATTAGTAACCAGAAATCAACCAATCAGTAGGTCCTTCTTACCAATCACAGTAACAATGTCCAGTGGCCATGGGCTCCTTCCCCTTCCATACCACGCGGTGACATTAGCACTTGAACACTCACTGCCAACACTTGCCTCTCATCGTCCTGGGTCCGGAAATTCCGTCGGTGAAAATAATTACTTAGATTGAAGCATGTTCTTCTTAGGTCACTCTGAGACTGTCCAATTGGGGTCACAGTGTGTGCGTGCACACGTGTGTGAGCATGCATGTGTATGTGTGTGTGTGCATTGTGTGTGTTAGCTTGGCCACCTGTTGAGCAGTCGTCTGAATGCCTGGATGGCTCACTGGACAATGACATTCACCCTTTCTGCTCCATGGTAAATGGTCTGAGGATTGGGAAGATGAAACAGCACGATGTTCCCATCGCCAGTACTTTGGACACATAGAAAATCCAAAGTAATCTCCGGGTAAACTATTATGTTCATAAGTGAATTCAGCAACATCACTGAATACAAAGCCAAACTTAAGAAAAGTGTATTTCTGCCTAGCAGCAACAAATAGAGAATTTTTTTTAATTTTAATAATATTCAGGAAAAATTTTGACAAATGATTATCAAAGTCTCTAGGCTGAAAACCACAAACTCATACTGAAAGAAACTAAATAAATGGAAGGACATAGGATGTTAGTGGCTGGAAAACATTAGTTGTAAAGTTACCAATACTTCTTCAAGCCGTCTATGGAGTCAATGCAATCTGAATCAAAATGCCACCATTTGTATGTGTGTGTATCAATTTACAAGCTGAATTGACATTTATATAAAAATGCGAGGAGCCAAAATAATCTTGAAAAGTGGAGATTTTACTCAGATATTAAGGCTTATTTCAAAGTGACAGTAATTAAAACTGTGTTATTAGCATAAAGTTGGGCAAATAGAAGGATAGAACAAGAGAGGGTCCAGAAGCAAACCTAGAGGACCAGGAAGACCGGATCTGGAGGGCTGCATTTCTCCAGGCACCAGCTCTAGAGAACAGCATGGTGTTGAGGGAAGCTCAAACGAGCTGAAGAGCAAAACTAAACAGACAGTCCAGAGATAAGAATGGGAACATGCAGTCACCAAACGTGTGCGTGTCACAGAGGCCGATGCTGGGACAGAAGGGAAATGATGGCACCTTCCAGGATGGTGCTGGACCCAAGGAGCACGTCCTATGTACTTCTGTGCACATGAGGCTCAGGGGCTGGCAGCAGAGCAGGGCTTCACCCCGGCAGTGGGAGCGAGGTAAGGCAAAGTGGGGAGGGCCAGAGAGGCCCTGTGGGTGCTGGGCATGGTCTGTGCTGTGTGGGTGGTGCACCTGCCACATGGAGGCATCCTGTGTGCAGCCAGTGAGCTGCACGTGAAGAGTCTCAAACTTCGTGTATGCTAAGTTCAACAAAACTATAAAATTTACATAAATAAAAATAAATGGGGAGTTCGGGATTTGGCTCAGTGGTAGAGTGTTTGCCTAGCAAGCACAAGGCCCTGAGTTTGATCCCCAGTGTCCCCCTAAGAAAAAGGTGCGTTTCATTTAGAAATGGAAACCACACACAGTATCTCAGATGGTACTTACAGGCTAATGCCACCTAGTGAATATAGGAAGAGTGTATGAAGATTTTCTGGGGTTTTGGCGGTACTCAGGATTGAACCCAAGGCCTGTGCACTGACCTACATCCCTGTCCCTTTTTAATTTTTTTTATTTTTTATTTTGAGACAGGATCTCTCTAATTCCCCAGGCTGGCTCCAAACCCTTGGTCCTCCTGCTTTGGCCTCCTTAGCTGCTGGGATTACCCACAGGCACCACCACATATGGCACCTAAATTCTCTAAAATTGCCCCAACTGCAAAGTAAATATATGAAGCACATGGGCTTAAGATGGGGATTCACTCACTCTATATTTTGGAACCATAAAATATATGTACTGCTTAGGTTTAACCAAATGCAATCAATTGTACCTAACAATAACAGTAATATTAGCTGGGCATAGTGATACACACCTGTGGTAACCAGTACTCTGGGAGGCTGAGGCAGAAGGATCACAAGTTCAAGTTCAAGCCCAGCCTGGGCAATTTTGTTGACTTAGTGAGATCTTGTCTGAAAATTTAAAAAAAAAAAAAAAAAAAGGCTGAGAATGTAGCTCACTGCAAAGACCCTGGGTTTAAACCTCATTAACACAATAAAGAAAAAAGGTAATATTTATTTAACTTCATGCACAGCCTTAGAAATGGCTTAATAAAGACCAAATAAAACTTTCAACAATAACTGTCTTGCCCAACCACACCACATATGTGGCAGGCTTCCAAACTTCATCCCTTGCCTTCACCTTGAGCATGGCTCTGGGCCTTTGCCTGTGGGGGCCATGTTAGCAGTGGGGACAGTGGAGACACTTGCAGGAGGGGGGTTGCCTTCTCTGACAGGCCTCCTTGGGGTGTGCAGCAGAGGACCATGGAGCCATCTCCCCACAATCAGTCTTCGCACACCCCCTGGATGGATGCTTCACAGCAGGCTGCAGAGGGGAGGGTGGTCAGTGAGAGGTGGCTGTGCCCAAACTGTCCACCCAGAACCTGAGAATGTAGCTGGCAGGGGAAAGGGCATTTGCAAGTAGAATTATGGCCCTGGATTATGATGAGTTCATTGGGGGCGATCAGCTGGACCCTAAATCCAATGACAAGAGTCCTGAGAGAAGCAGAGAGAGATTGGGACAGGAAAAGGCCCCTCGAGGATGGAGGCAGGTTCTTGGCTGCAGACACAAGAGCAGCTGGAGAGATGAAGAAGGAGCCCACGTCCTTCAGAGGGAGCCCGGCCCCAGATGGGACTGCTGGCCTCTGAGAGGGCAGAGAGCTGCTGTCAGAAAGTCACTGCATCCGCTGTGATTTGCTACGTGGCAGCTGTGCACAGTTTCCATCAGGTGGATAACGTGGCTGGCCCGCCGTGCGTGGACAGGGGCACAGAGCCTTGTTCTGGGAGCTGGGGGTGCTCTTCTGCCAACCCCATCTTGGCTAGAGGGGCTGTGTGGGTCCTGCCCACATCCCTTGGAGTTCTCCGAACTTTCTACTAGGAATCCCTCATTACTCCAACCCCTCACGGTTAATGCTTTGTGTGAAGTTTTCTCTGTCCATATCACTGCGTAGTTTTTGTCTTTGAATTAGACCCAGACTGAGCCTCCCAGAAATGAGAACGCTCAAAAAATACCAACCCTAAATTTCACTTCACATGTGGAGAAAAGTCTATCCTTTCTTCTTGATGTTTTGATACAAGTATGTAATGACTGAGGCTGTGCTCGCTTTGGCAGCACATATGATGACTGATGAACTGGGAATGACACGTAGGTCCATGGATCTCGCCTGTCCTGCCTTTTGGGCCTCTGCCCTGACGAATCTCTGTCCACAGGAGGGGAGGTGAGCTGCCGAATGTGCATGCGGAAGAAATGGATTGGACCCTCCTCGCTCAGGATGCTCGCAGCGAACAATTCAATGGGCAATAAGACTTCTAGAAAAGGGACACGGGGGGCATTTTCATGACCGCTTTTGTGCTGAGAAAGAAACCAGAGTCTCAGGCGTGCAGGACAAGTGCTGAACCACAACTGTAGCACAGCACAGCTTATCTCTCTCTCTCTCTTTTTTTTTTCTTTTTGGTGCTGGGGATCGAACTCGGGCCCTTGTGCTCGCAAGGCAAGCACTCTAACCACTGAACTAAATCCCCAGCCAGCACAGCTTATCTCAGGGGACACAAAAGCCCTAAACATGAAAAATAAGCTACAAATTAAAAAAGAACAATTTCTTTGCAAAGAGGAAAGGGACCAGGAGATGGAGGAGGGAGAGGGAAGGGAGGGGAGAGGATGAAGAAAGAATGAAGATGTGTCATGCGCATGTACCAACTGCCCACAAAGAATGTGATTAGTATGTACTGCCAACATGGACTAATCAAAATAAAAATTAAAAAAACCAAAATTTGTATTTCAAGGAAATGAATAAAAACAAATGTATGATTTTGTTCAGCAAACGATGGCATTAAAAAGGGAAATAGAAAAAAAGAAAACCGAAAAAAAAAAAAAGAAAGGGCAACAGTGGCAGCCCTGGAAAGATGGCAGAACACAGGTAAAGAGGAAAAATCTCTTGCATTTCGGAAAATTTCTTGGGAAAGGGGAAGGTTTATCAAGCTCTCAATGTCACCCAAGCAGCCGGTGTGGTAGCGCACGCCTGTCATCCTAGCACTCTGGGAGGCTGAGGCAGAAGGAGTTCAAGCCCAACCTGGCAACTTGGCAATTTAGCAAGACCCTGTCTCGAAATGAAAAACATTTTTAAAAAGAACTAAGGACACAGCTCAGTGTGAAAGCCCTGGCGTCCATCCCCAGTACCCCTGCCCTGGGAAAAGCAGGCACTCCTGGCCAAGGAGCCTGCGAACGGGAAGGGCTCAGCTTTAAGCACCTGCAACCATCCCTGCAGGAGAGCAGGTGACCGCAGAGGACGGGTGTGTCCCAGGGAGCTGGAAGTGAAACAGACAAAGGCCCCCAGTCTTGTTTGTGCCCTGAAGGACTGAGAGTGAAGCCCTGGGGCAGAGGACCGCAGAGAGCCTCCGGAGAGATTCTCAGGGGCATTCTTATCAGACTCACGAATTGCCCCTGAGGCCTACAAATGCTGCCTACAAATGGTGCTGAGATTCCCAGAGCGGCAGCCTGCTCAGAGCTCACCCTGCAGCCCAGCTAGGAGGAGGGCGAGCCACACCAGGTCCTGAGAGGCCCCAGGAAGCTTCGGCCTGTGGCCTCTCCTCTTGGGTGGAGACTGGAGCCGCTCGCTACCTGCCGCCGCCGAACTCGAACTCGGCCCAGAACCTCTCCAGGTGCTGTGCGTGGCGGCACTCGCTTCGCTTCGGGTCTTGGAACTGTTACTGAGCATCTTCAGAGGCGACTTTCTGCCCTCCCTTCAGAAGCTGGAAGCAAAGGTTCAGGGAAAAGACAGTACGTTCTGAACACGGCTGGGACTCTCAGCACTCCCAGACCCAAGGACAACACCACTGTTTTCCACATTGGCCTCCCTCTCCTCTGAAGCCAGGGCGGGCCACAGACAGAGTCCTGCTTTGTCACATCCTCTTCCTCCTTCCTTCCCTCCTTCCTTCTTCCTTCCTCCCTCTCTCTTCCTTTCTCCCTCCCTCCCTTCCTTTCTTGCAGTGTCAGGGATTGAAAGCAAACACTCTAACATTAAGCTACGTCTCCTTTTTATTTTTTATTTGAGACATGG
This sequence comes from Hystrix cristata, assembly GCA_004026905.1. Classification (NCBI taxonomy): domain Eukaryota; kingdom Metazoa; phylum Chordata; class Mammalia; order Rodentia; family Hystricidae; genus Hystrix; species Hystrix cristata. Next base: position 51,799 of record PVJO010010614.1, read on the forward strand.
TCTCACTGAAGTGCCCAGGCTGGCCTCAAAATTGTGACCCTCCTGCCTCAGCCTCCTGAATAACTGGAAGACAGGCGTGTGCCACCATGCCTGGCTCTTCGTCACTTCTAACCTGGGGCTGATTCTGGTGAACAGAGACTCAACAAGGTGTAGCAGGCTCCCAGGACTCCTGTAGCTGTGGACCAAGCCCAGGGGCATCCTGGACCTGGAAGTCCCTAGGAGGGCTGTACTTTGGAAAGACCTGAGTTAGGAAGAAGAGCACGAGGGGCTGGGGATTTAGCTCAGTGATTAGAGTGCTTGCCTTGGAGGCACAAGGGCCTGAGTTCGATCCCTGGCACCACAAAAAAACAAAACAAAAACAAACAAACAAAAAAAAAACCCCAAAACAAAGAAAACGTCACATCGGGCTGGGGATTTAGCTCAGTGATTAGAGTGCTTGCCTTGGAAGCACAAGGGCCTGAGTTCGATCCCCGGCACCACAAAAAAACACACAAAAAAAACCCCCGAAACAAAGGAAGAAGAGCACGAGTGAAGCACTCAGTCATCAGTTGCAACCCCTGCGCCAGTCTTCCAGTGAGGCTCTGAGAGTGAAGGCGCGGCCAGCTCCAGGTGTAGCTGGTGGCTTTTGCATCCCAGCCTGTCCCTGGCTTAGTCCTTTTCTACCACTCAGGATTTGAGGACAGCTGTTTGCCAGGAAGACATACACATACTCAAGGTTTTGCTGGGATCTTAGGGTGCTCCTAGACCCTTCTCCTTGGGCACTTAGACACCTTCTGTGTGAAAGTCCTATTACCATCAGGACCGGCACCCAACTCGGCTGTCTGCCTGACTCCAGTCCTGTGTAAGACCCAAGCTTACCTGGAGAGCACTTCCTCTTCTGCCCAGGGTGTTTCCTTCTGAGGACCCAGCAGCAGGTTGTGTGGCTCCCAGGACCATCTCTGACCCTGGGAAGTGCCTACAGTGCCCCAAACCCCAGCCTTTGAAGTGGAATGACCTGGTTTCTCTGAGGCGCAGCGCTTTCCTTCAAACCCAGGTTGGGAGGAATGAGTAGTGTGGGTGAGGTTAGCAATATTTGCCTCTGAAGCCCAGGCCAACATGTGGTTGGACTTTTTCCCCATGCATTCTGGGCTGTAGAAGTGTCACCCTCTGTCTGGTAGGTCATGGAGTAGTAGACTAGTGACAGCTCCTGGGGCTGTGGACACAGAAGGAAATGGTCAGATCTAGCCAGCAATTTCACCTGCGTCTGCCCGACCCAGGTGAGGATGAGCGTGAACTTGAGAGCCTGCTGAAGCTCTGTGTCCTTGTCCTTTCTGGTCCTTGTGGCTGCAGTCTTGACTCATGGGCCCCTCCAACATAGCCGAAGGATTGAGTGGAAGGATCACAAGGCCTGAAGGTGTGGCCACGGGGAGTCGAAGGGTTAGGCAGTTGGCACCAGAGCTCACCTGCCAGGAAGAGGTGTTGTGGATGTTCCTCTTGCCCCCAAATGCTTGTGAAATCTGATTACTGAGAAACGAGGTATCACAGTCACGTGAAAGCAGCTGCAAGTGTGGAAGCCCCGGGTTCGCACCTCAGCTCTCTCTTGGATGAGATATGGAAACTATCCACTCTAGCCTCTGAGAGGGAGCTGAGATCCTAGCTGCCTGCCTTGTGTGGTTGCTAGCAGAATCGAGCACACTAATGAGCTTTTGTTGTTGCCCTCTCTGGAACGCTAAGAGCTAAGAGCAGGTGCGCATCACATAGGTGCAGGCTGCAGAGACAGCAGGACCCTTGAGGAACTCCTTTGGCTGAGCCCCTCCCCACCCTTGCCAGGGATTTGAGTGGATGTAAAATAATGGGTTTTAACTATATAATTCTATATAAATGAATGAGGTTACCAGTTTTTCTTTAAAGGAAATGGCAAGGTACAGAGCAGAAGTTTGCAATGGGCACACCCAGCAAAGGGATGAACGCTTCGTATATGTATGAAGGGCACGTATCAGGAAGCAGGAAAGGACAGCTGGAGGGAAATGGGGAGAGACCCAAACAGGAGTCTAAGAAGAGGCTATCCACACAGCCACTGTGCACAGAACCCGTTCTTAAGCACTAGGGAATGCAAATGAAAACCACAGTGGCAGGGTGTGGTAGTGGCAGACACAGGCAATCTCAGTGCTCCGGGGGGCTGCGGCAAGAGGAGCACAAGTCCAAACCCAGCCTTGACAACTTGGCAATTCTGTGAGAATTTTTCTTAAAATTTAAAATTGTGAAAGGGCCGGGGATGTAGCTCGGTGTGAAGGGCCTGGGTTCAATCGCAAGTACAGCATTAAAAAAAAAAAAAATCAACTGTAATGAGGTCACAGATCACCCTCCCCAGAGTGGCAAGAATATGGAGCAGCTAAAATGAGCAGTTCACAAAAAGGGTTTCTTCTGGCTCATGGCTTTGGAGTCCAGCATCGAAGGCCCAGTTGCTTTGGATCTGTGGTAGCATCTCATGGCCCAGATGAGCGCAGAACATAACCTCACCTCATGGCCAGGAAGCAAAGGACAGAGGACAGGAAAGAGCTGGGATCCCAGAGTCCCCTTCCAGAGCATGGCCCCATGACCTGGAGACCTACACCAGGCCCACCTTTTTAGGGGGGTACTGGGCACTGAACCCAGGTCTTCACACTGAACTACATGCCCACGGGGTCTCCCTAAATTGCCAAGGGTGGGTCTGAACTTTCTATCCCCCTGCCTCAGCCTCCCAGAGTCCTGGGATTACAGGTATGCCACACCTAGCTAGTGTTCTTCACACCTCAAGGGCTCCACTACCTCTTGATAGTGCCAAGCTGGGGAGCAACATGCATCTTTGGGGACACTTCATGTCCCACCTGTTAGAAAGGTGTACTTTGATGGGGAGGAGTGGGAGAGGATAAGTTCCTAGCAGGTTATCAGGCAGAGGATGAAGGGGAATAACAGTCTGCTGGAACAGAAGTGGCTGAGAGACACAAATATGTAATTTGCCACTATGTTATATAAATATCACGATTTTGCCCTGGTCAGTTTTAGAAGGAAGAATGAATCATGGATGAGGAAGATAAAAGCTAGCTATCCAGCCACAGGGGTACCCACCTGTGGTCCCAGCTACTTGGGAGGCTGAGGCAGAAGGGCTGCTGAGCTCAAGAATTTGAGGCCAAGCTATGTGTGGTGGATCACACCTGTAATTCCAGCACTTGGGAGGCTGAGGCAGGAGGATCACTGCAAATTGAAGCCCACCTTGGGCTACATAGCAAGACTCTGTCTCAAAAAGAAAAAGAACTTGAATTTGAGGCCAGCTTGGGAAACTCACAGCAAGACCCAGGCTCAGAAAAGAAAGGAAGGAAGGAAGGAAGAAGAGAAAGAAAGAAGAAAGGGGGAAGGAAGGAAAGTGACCTTGCTCAGGATCTAAAATGATGAGTTTTGGATATTTTGTGACAACCGTGTCCCATGTGTGTGTCAGATGGTTCTCAAGTCTCCATAATGATTGAAATAGGAGACTTTTTTGTTTTGATACCTGTGAGTGAGCAACTATCAGCAGGAAATAATTCATACACTTAAGAATAATTAGTATTCTTAAAAAGGATCATTAAAAAGAATTTAAAAACAGAACAACATACAAAATTGTGGACAAAATTTTTAAAAAATCAATAAAACTGGGTGAAACATCCTGAGTTAGCACCAGTGCAGAAATTCCACCGCCTAAATTCTGAAGGAGCGAGGAAGGTGGAGTTACAGAGCCCAGCGAGAGGCAAGTGTGGGCTGGCTGACAGTCCACTCCAATCCCATGACTTTAGCAGGACACATGATTGATGTATTAGCTTCCTATTGCTACTGTGTTATGGTTTGTGTCTAGATGTCCCCCCAAAGCCTCATGTGGTAAGAGGTAGCTGGACCTGGAGTGGGTGATCACTAAATCAGTCCACTGATTGCTTTGGCACGGTTCTGCTGGGATCAAGGAGTGACGCTAGGATTAAGGGTATTAGGGATTAAGGGTGGGAGTACTGCCCACCCTAAAGCCAGGTAGCCTGGATAAAATAGAAGATACAGGAAGAAGCTGGTTAGCCCCATTGCATGTATTCCTTGCTTACCTGGCTGACTTCTGCCTGTCTGCCATGGCACCCTGCTCAGACCCAGCTGACTATGGACTGAAACCTCTACAAACTGTGAGCCAAATAAACCTTTCTTCCCCTAACTTTGGGTGTCTGGTTTTTTGTCTCAGCAATGAGAGAAAAGTAACTAAGACGTACTGTAACAAATTGCCATGAACGCCATGGTTTAAAACAGCATGAACTGATTGTCTTATAGCTCTGGGGTTGGTTTCTATAATCTCCCATTTTGGAGTACCGAGACAGCAATACTAGGAGAGGCCACCTCAGGATTTCCAGAGAGGCCACACAAGAGTCTCAGGATTGACTAGACTCCCAGCTGTGTGAGCTAATGCAGTTCCTTCTTGTTGAAGCCAGTTTTTATTCAGGTTTCCTGTCATGTGCAGCCCAAACATGCTGAATGACAGTGCCCCAATTCCTGGGTACAGATGAAGACTTTCAATCTCACCTCCCTAATCATACAAAGGAGAGGAGAGCAAATACAGGTCTTGGACAACATGGAGCTTAAACTTCTGAGGATCAAGGGGTTCCATACAGGACTGACGCAGGGCAGATGCACTCCGGGTCTTAAGGGTGGTTTGTGCTGTGATTATTTCTCTCTCTTCCCATCTTCCCTCATTTCCACAGAATCTCCAGCAGGAAAAACAGTCAAGGGAGCGACAAATCATACTTTCAGGGCAGAGGCATCAACTTCTGCCCCCAGAGGAGATGGTTGCCATCGAGGCCCAGACCCTCCACCCTCCCAGGAATGACCATGTGTGACTGCTGTGCAGTTCAGAGTCCTGGGGGCCTCCCAGCTGTGGACAAGTCAGGGCCAGGGGAGGATCAGGTGGGAGAGGAAAAACGATTAGAAGAAGAAGCATGCTGGAGGGAGGGGCATGAGATGAGAGAAAAGAGGCTGACTTCTGTGACTTGGAAGGGAGAGGAAGGGCTAAGTCCACAGAGGACCTCCCGTGATATTTCTGGGGTGTATACCATGTGAACTCGAAGGGGGCATTAAGGAGCCTCTGACCTGTGGGCACAGCTCAGTGGGGGCTCTGCATAGTACACATGAGGCCCTGAGTTTTAGCCCCAGCGCCTTGAGAAAGAGATCCTGTAAGAATGAGAAAAGTGCTCTTCAAGGCTTCTTCAGGAGACTTTTGCTTCCTTTTGACTGTAATTTCCTCCAGACGGGGTCCTGGGGCCCCCACTTCTGTGAAGGAGTATGTGGGCCTTAGAAGCTATACAACATGGAGCCGTCTATTAGAGCTTCTGAACTCTACGCGTGCAAATCTGAACTCAAAACCTTGTCTTCGAAAGCTGCTTGTTCTGCTGAATTCTCTCAGGCAGTCAGTGCTATTGCTCACTTGCCCGGAGTGCAGCCTGGAAAGTCCCTTCAGCCCCTTGCTGCCCTTTGTCTCTGCGTCTGTCTCCCCCGCTGCTGCCTTAGCTCAGGCTCTGTCCTCTCCCACGCGGTGTCTTGTTTTGTGGGTTGAGTGCCGTCAGTGCCCAGAGTACTGTTGATGCACCATCAAGGCGACTGAACCTGTGACTCAGGGGATCTTCATTGGACATCTCAACAGCGTCATATCTTTTAAAGATTCTTCTCTTTGAAAAAAAACCCAGAAGTGGCATTATTGGGCAAAAGAATTTCTCTGTCATCCCTGCCTGTGTTTTCCAGGAAGCAACTGTGAGAGGGAGATTTGAGCACAAGGGTTTTGTGTGGGAGATGAGGCCAGGAACCATGGGAGGCAGAGGGAGTGCGACAAGGAGGGAAGCAGCCAGTATGGGGTTACAGACGAGCAGCTGGTCCTCAGCCCCCGGTACAGAGCATTCTGCCAAGTTCTCCAAACCGATTTCCCAGCCACCAGTCTGAAGAAGGTTCTAGAATGTTCTCTTGTGTTCCTTGCTTGCCCTGTGTGAGCTGAGCTGTGTCCGTGGCAAGGAAAAAATTAAGTTGCAAATAACCCTTGAGAACAGAGGTAAATGCAGAGGATACATGGGAAAGGCAACGAAAGCGTCTGCTACAGATGTTTTTACACACACCCACCACTCAACTGCTTGGTGAAAGAACAGAACCAATGTGTACTAGAGGCAGCAGTGTGAAACTATGTGAGTTTGCCCGTATCCCCACGGCCTTAGTAATTATGGTTATTCTTAACAAACAGCATCTTTAAATGTGTCTCACTGTTTTTCTTTTGCTTCCTGTTTATCCACACCACCTCTCCCTTCTTATCGTTTTATCCTCATGTGCACATTGGGCTGCTTCTCAAGTGAAGCACTACTGTGGCAGTGTAAAAAACAAGAAAAAGCTGATGTTGCTGCAAAATCACGACTTCTCCCGGGCAGAACAGAGACAAAGTCTCTACAATTTTGATTAATATTTTACTAGAAAAAGTTTGCATGAAGTACATCTCTGTTCTGGAAGATATTCTCTGAGCCCTAGAACCTTGGTCAGGTGCTGGCATGAGTGGTGTGCACTGTCAGGAGCGCCCCCTTCCCACCACACCCCAGAACACGCGCACCAGGCCAACATCCCCTCCCAGGCAGACCATGCGGGATATATTCCTTAGGGCTTGCTTCCTGGCAGTCCCGCAGCACTGTGGCCAGGATGGGTGGAACGGGACAGCGTCAGCAGGAAGCTCTCTTCACCTTCCTTCCAGGCAGGGGGCATCTCCCACTGCTGCTCTCAGCCTTCAGACTCCAGGTTCTTCAGTTGGTGGCCTCTGGGACTTGCACCTGGGGGTGTCCAGGCTCCTGAGCCCTGGCCATGGGCTGGGTGTACTGCCTTTGGCTTCCTGGTGCCATGGCTTCCTGCTTTTTGGACTGGGCCACTGTTGGCGTTCCTGGCATGCAGCGTGCAGACAGTCGATGGGCCACAGTTTAGCCTCCAACCCTGTGAGCTGGTCCTCTGATGAATCCATAATATATACATGAACTTGCCTCACTGGGGACCCCTGACAGACACAGAACCCTCACACAGCATCTCCTCCTTGCCCATCCTTTCTCTCCACCCTGCTCGCTGCTCCCAGGAGCACTTTGTTGCATGACGCCCACCATCAGCCCAGGCCACACACCCTGTGCTCAGGCACTCAAGCCCTCAAAAGCAGACCTCAGGATGGGATTTGGAGCCAGACCACATGCTATAAGGACCCCAGCACTGCAGGCGGTGAGATTCCCAACTGCAGAGGACAGCTCCCGCCTTCATGGCTGGGACGTGGCAAAGCAGAAGATCGGGCACGGGACTGCATGGCGTCTCTCACAGAGATGTGATATTGGGTGAGAGTTTGGAGAGGTTGCTGGTCTTTGTCAAATGCTTTAGAAATAAGGTGAAACCCAGGTTTCTGCCTGGCTGCTGCCAGCAAGAGGCAAAGCCGTGGAGCAAGAGGCCTTTGTGACAGTGTAGGGACACCTATCTTAGTCACTGAGCATGCTGGATGGAAGTCAGGCACAGAGCTTCGCGATAAGGGACAATGAGTGCACAGTCATAAAAGGTCTTGCCACCAAGATCATTGGCCTGAGGCATGGTCTGAATGTGGGCTGGTATAAGACCTAGCACCTGCAGATACTGTGGAACCCTAAGCCAGCAGATGCAAACCCACCATCCCTGCAGAGCACACAGAACCCTCACCTGTGGAGGTGTCTAAAGGATGCTGTACCTCTAGACCAAGAATCAGGGTTCACTCTTCACACACTTGAGTGGAGAGCAGGGGACAGTCCATACTCCAGGAAGAAAGGTTGGTACTCAGAAGAAGGGAAAGACCTGGGTAATACGCACCAACAGGAAGCAGGGGAAATGAGCAATCACGACCCTAGGATGGTGAATCAGAGAAAGGGTAAGTGCAAGAACGGGTGGGGGAGGTTAGTGTAGGAGCAACCCCCATTGACTGGGAGTCCTGTGATGGCATCTGAACCCATCTCTCACTTGCTGTGGGGCCGGTTTGCTGATGTTAGGACAGAAAGGTGCCTCCAGGGAGGAAGTGGAGTTAGTTGCTTGAATCTCCTTGGCAGAGGACTAGCAACTCCCCCAGTCCAGCCAGATGAAACCCAGAAGCAAGACTAGAAGAAACTGCAGAGTCCAGCACTTTAGCATAAGGGACCGCAAGGATGGAGAGTGGAGGTCCCCATCACCCTACCTGACCCACCCTTACTCAAATCAGGTAGATCCCTGCAAATAAGCATAGACTGCCATAAACCTAGGTGAGCAGTAGCCTCGATCACAGCGGCTCCTCCCATGCCTGACGTGGTGTGGACTGACCGATCAACGTGCTTTCCAGAACTTACGTTGCAGCTGTTGAGCCAGGAGTAGCATTCCCCAGTATCCTTCAATAACGAGCATCAAAGCTGCTCACTTTTACTTGGAACAGAAAGCCATGGACATGCACCGTTTTGCCCCAGGATTTTCACTTCTTGTCACACTCTATCTCTCCAGGACTTTGGTGGTCATGGCACGTGCAGGGGACCATACTGGTTCCGTATTTGAAGTATCAGGTGGACCTGTGAGCATGGAGCAGCACGTGCTTTGGCTACCCTGGGAAAACGAGTGCATCAGGCTTTAGCAGGGAAACAAAATATTGAGAAGTCCTCGAAGCCACCAGCCCTGTGGTACTCTGTCGGCACTCCACCGCCTAGCCAGCATGCCTGAAAAGACCTTGGTGGGGTGAATCGGTTCTGAGGATGCTCTGGGGATCTGATTATTTCAAGAAGTCCAATTTTCTATGTGGCCGCTGCCCCATGAAAGATTGACATAGCAACCCCGATTCAAGATCTGCAGGCAGGCAGTTCTGTCCCAGCATAGAGCAGAGCCTTCAAATAACCGAGTCCTGGAACCAGCAAGCACGTGTGCTTCCTGCGGCTGGTCCCGGAGGCTGCTTTGAGTGAGGAGCACCTTGAGTGAGTGATCAGGGCGCTCTGTGTAGAGGGTTGTTCCAAGAGCAGCTCTGAGGACACCCTTCCACACTCATCCCGCCACAGAGGCTGCATCACAGGAAGGGCGGAGATGCCCTCTCCACAAGCTATGCTTGCCATCAATCTGACTTCCCCACTTACTGAGAAAAGGAAGTGGCCTGTTTCAACTTTAGTTTGATGAACCTCTGCTATAATTAGATGACTTTCTTGTCTTCAAACTCTTTCTCCTATCTTTTGAGAGATTTGTGAGTTTTGTGCCTCGTAAATGGAAATGTATGGACACATTTAATATAGGCACATCTGGAATTTTTTTGTTTGGGGTTATTGAGATAAGAAAAATATTGTTTGCTAATCAGTGATGGAAAGAAACCTTAGGAAGTTATCAATCGAAACTTTTGATCTGTATTTTGGCAAAAAAAAAAAATCAACTGGAGGTTTCCTACAGTCTTTAAGTCAAGAAAACATGTGTCTTGCCAGCTACATTGTTTTGATTTCTTGTTAATTCTCTGGTCTCTGAACTTCTTATGTGACCTAAGTGTCTTACACAAGCTTCTGGTTATCCAGGCCAAATTCACAGCCAATAAAGTCAACAAGACTGCACAAAATAGTAAGAAGTACACACGTGTGAATGTGTTAGGACACATTATGGCCTGGGATGCCACAGAACATTCTGGAGTAAAGGACAAGTCGTGGCGCCTTGTGCCTCTGCACTCATACACGCCTGGCATTTGGTGGTTGTCTCCGGATTTTGGAGTCATCATCAATGTGCTTAGAAATTGTTTCGACCCATTCATCAAATGGCTTCCAATCTTGAGTGGGGCCCGCAGCAAGACAGGCTTTTACCCTGGATCCAAGTCCTGGTGGCAACTGGACCACACCACCCAGAAGACCTACTTGTGGCAGCCCCGTCTGTGATGAATACAGGTGCTGTTTGGAGCCTCCGACCGACCTGGACAGGAGAGCCATAGTGCAGTCTCTCAAGCTCTGTGAGAGAGCGACTGCCACACAGTGAGAATTCCTAGGATGTTCCTGGGCTCCTGTGGGGACTGAGCCTCTGATTTAGGATCCAGAGTAGCCATGCAAATGGAACTGCTCACCAGGAGTGGAAGCCAATGAGCTCTGCCGAATCGTGGGGTCAGGAGCTGCATCCACCACAGGACCTCAAAGGACACTTGCGATTAGGCCGAGAGGTCCAGAAGGAAGGACAGGTTCCCCAGGCCATGCTCACCCTCATCTCCCAGCATCGGCTCCACTGGGAGTTCCCCACCACTGGGGAGAAACCTCTGGCTTGGCTCGCATACACTGGCACCAATTGCAAAGGGACCACTGCAACACCACAGTCCACTTGGAGCTGACCTTAAGTGACAGAGGTGAGGGGAAATCACTCCAGGGATAAACTGCGAGGAAAACATCAGCAGCACACTTGCACAGAGGGAGAATGATGCCTGGTCCAGCACCCCGAGGGTAGTCCGGTGGTCAGCAGCTAGCTCGTCAAGACCTTAGAAGATGCAGGACTCACCAAGATGTATCATGTACAGGTACAAAATAACCATGTTGATTATGATCATTATGTATACAATGTACCAATACATGTTCTTGGTAAAAATAAAAAAAAAATAAAAAAAAAGAAGATGCAGGACTCAAATGATTGAAGACAGGAAGGCCTGAAACAACTCGCAGGGTGTGCCCAGATGCGTGCCAGTGTCCACCCGACCCTCAGCAACCATGCAGACAGGACAACTGGCTTGTGCACCGGCTTGCTCAAAGGACTTGTAAAGAGAATGGTTTTGGTGGCAGGAATTGAGCCTACAAATATGTCCACCAGGAGGACCTTCTCACCAATCCCTCAGTGTGGCGCTATCTTCTGGGGACACTGGCCAGCCACTCTTGGCAGCTTTGTTACAAGGGGATTCCTTCCTCCTGCCAGTGATGGTGTTAGTGGGTGTCCTGCACAGACCTGCTTTAGATCAAGGGACCCCTTTTCTGGTGAAGGAGGATTCATAATGATCACGGATCATGGGATCTACTTCCCACATGCCTCATGCTCCAAAAGCAGTTAGATTCATAGGACAATGGGATGTTATGTTAAAGACTCATGGAAGGTACCAGCTTGGAGGTGACTCTTGGTGGGATGGAAATTTGTCCTGAAGAATACGGTGAGTGTATTGAACACTGTCCGATACCTGCCACCACACCCCAGTAGCTGGTAAACCAGGGTCCAGAGCCACTGTCATTCCTGGGGACCTTTGCAGAAATGTATGCTTCCTGTCCACTGTCGAGCTCTGCAGGGCAGGGTTGGAGGTGCTGCCACTTCAGGCAGGAAACACTTCCCTTAGGGACAACATAATGGCTCCTCTGAAGCAAATCCACAGCGACCACCTGGTCACATGAGGCTCCTTATGCCATGGAGCCGCAGGGAGAAATGGCACTGGGAAAGCTTGTCAGCCTCGGTCGCCCTGGGAAGTGCCACGCACAGAGCGGGGGTTCCCTGCAGCACCTTTTACTGCTGCAGGGCCAGCTGTGAGGGTGAGCAAACAACCACAGCCTAACAAAAGTGAGGCAGGGGGTTAGGGATTTAGCTCAGTGGTAGAGCGCTTGCCTAGCTAGCGCAAGTCCCTGAGTTCAATCCCCAGCACCTAAAGAAAAAAAAAAAAAGAAAAGGAAAACCCTGGATTTGGGTGGGATGATATGGTTTTGTTAGGTCCTTGGCATCCCTGGGCTTAACCGAATTAGAGCTGAGCCAGCTGGGTGGGTTAGGAAGT